>CANUEP010043201.1:0-27406 GCA_947857235.1 Jatropha podagrica | reverse complement strand
TGACCTTGCTTTCAACAAGTGCTTTGAAGAACTTGAAGAAACACCTAAGTTTCTTACATTAATAGAAGCACATGTTGAGTGGGAACCTAAATTGGATAGCACGCCCATGCAAGGTGGCACGACCTAGACCGTGCAAACCCCTGCCTCTCACTAAGTTAGTTTGTTATTTTGAGTTTTATGCTTTGTAAATGCGTTGGGCCTCCTATGATTCGACCCCCCATGATTATTTTAGCCTTAGTTTGTTTAGATTTAGTCAATCTTTAGTAGATTTGGATTAGATATCCAAATTCTTAAGTTATTAGGATTTTGTTAGTCCTATCCTTAGTTGGTTTAGATTTGCTAAATCCTACTCCTTAGCTAACTGTAAATCCTTTAAGGATTTGGACCTCTTAGAATAGTATAAATAGCTTGCTATAGGAATCAATTATTCAACGAATTAAAAAGAGAGTTTCTTCTTCAACTTCATGCCTTTGGCGTGATCATGTTTTTAGAGGGTGTGAGATTGCATTCTTCTAATTGCATCAAGAATGAAGGTAAACTTATAAATTCTTTTGTGGCGTTTATCTTATTCTTCTACTCTATTATTGGTGTTTTTGCTTCTTTAAGTTTTGGGTGCCATAGAGGGAAATTTATTTAGATCTTGGATCTCTTCCAAAACTTTTCATAGAGTTCATGAAATATATTTTCATTGGGTTCCACGTCAGATATGGATACAAAAAGTAACCTATTACGTATCTATACTATATATAAAACTGAAAATGAGAGGAGAAATAATGAGATTTTCAATAATACGCTTAATAAAATTTAAAATATTCTAAAATAAAATTTAAAATATTCTAAAATAACCTTATTGATGATCAATTAAATTTTATTTTGAATATTATGTTTAATAGATAATTAATGTTAACTACATACCAATTAAATTTTATTTAAATATTATACTTAATAGATAATTAACATTAACTATATATCAATAAATATATTTTATTTTTGATAATTTTTATGTTATATAATAAGGTTATATATGAAAATTAAAAATCATTTTATTAACTATATATGTTTTTAATTTTATTCAATTTAGGAATTAAATTAAATATTAGAGCTAAATACATATTACATACTTTATGTATTTATTATATATATATTATTTTACTTTCTTTAACTTAATAGATAATAAAATAAATTTATACTATATAATCTACATACATGTAAAAAATATAGGAAGAAATTATAGAATTTTCTAAAATAACCTTAGTTAATTTGGAATTATTAATATATCATTTTAATTAATTTTTTATACATTTTAATTGGAGAAAATAAATTTATTTATTCTTTTAAAGGATTTTTTTTAGTTATATTTTTAATGTCTTTTCATGAAAAAATATAAATTTCATATATACTTTTGAACATATTTTTAATTAGATTTTTCATACATTTTAATTTAAAAAAAATATGAATATGTATATCTTCAAAATTTTCTATTTGATCATATGTTCTATTGTCCAATGATTAATATAATTATTAATACATTATTAATAATACTATTGTCGAATGACTAATATAATTATTCTTAATCATATATTTTCATATTATATTATTTTTTAAAAGTTAAATAAAAAATTTTAATTCAATTACTGAAAGTGAAACTTAAATTCTATTAATTTATTATGTTATCAACTTTTTAAAATTTGATTAAACACTTACTTATTAGCTTATATTAGTTAATTATAATCAAGTTAAAATAATTTTTTTTAAATATATTATTTTTCTTTAATTTTTTTATTAAGAGTACGGTGTACACTTATTTAAATCATTTATATATTATTTTATTTTAATATCTTAATGTGTTTTCAAATATTTTTTATATATGACTTTGTAACTTTTAAATTTGATATTATTTTTTTTTTTTTAAACTTAATAGAGTACAAATTATTATTTATAATTTTACATATTAATTTTCATATTAAATTAAAAATTTTAAATAATTTATTTTTAAATTATATAAAAATATGATTCAAAATATTATATGCTATATCTTACATTACATCTATGCAAAGTAAATACTAATTAATTAGATTAATATTATAATATCATCAAATTATATAATATTTTACAATATGATAAATATAAATTTATAGTGATTTTATATAATTAATTAATAATAAAATTATATATTCTTTATTAACTAAAAAAATAAAAATATCATCTTTCTAAATAAATATTAAAATATAAAACACGTTATAAAATTTTATTATATATATATATATATAATAATATTAATTGATTATTATATTTATTTTAATTTAAATAAAAATTTATATTTTAATATTATATAAATAATAAAATTAAACGAATATAAAACAAGGAAAGTCAATGTCCAATAAAAAAAGCTAGCATATATAAATATGCGAGGCACAACTGAGTATCCTCTCACGGTCACAAGCAACTAAGTGCTCATTATTTAAATTAAAATGTAAAGCACACCCAAAGGAATATATTAATCCTTCCTCTTCCTACTCAATCCCAAACACCTTTCTCAGATGCAGAACAAAGTCATAGACCTTTTGTTGGTCAGGAAGGGACTTGGATACAGAATCTTTCTCAAGGCATCTCTTAGCCCATGCAATGAGTTTGGGGCACTCATCCTCTGTACTGAAGTTGCCAAACTGCTCATATGCATAAAACCATGAATAAAATGGTACAAGTGAAACATCCATATACCCAATCCTCTCACCCCCAAAGTAAGGCTTGTCTCCAAGCTCCGCCTCCAACAACTTGAGGCATTCAATCAAATCTTTCTTGGCCGCGTCCCGTTCTTCTCCTTTTGTAGTCCATATTTTCCTTCCAATATCATATATCTGTCACATCATATACAACTCAATTAGTTCTTTCTTTCTTGCTTTAATCTTTGAGGAAAATACAGTTACATAGCTCTGTTTAGCTCTAACTCTGATAGCTAAAGCATTCTGGTATAGTCTAAAACTTATAATTATCTAATGAGTCTCAGGAAGCACATCAGATCGGACAGAAAAGCATAAAATTGGTTTGATTGACCGGACAAAAATGGCCAACATCACTATTGCTATGCAGATCTGATATTTGACAAAAAAAGAAGATAAAAGATACATGAAAAGGGAGAGATGTATACCTTCTTGTCGACAAAATCAGCCCAGAATCTGGCCTGAGCTCTCTGGTAAGGATCGGAGGGTAGTAGAGGAGATTTATCACTCCAGACTTCATCAACATACTGAACAGCGATAAGAGACTCACAGATGGGTTTTCCATTGTGGATAAGAACAGGAATCTTCTTGTGAATTGGGTTCATCTGCAGTAGAAGAGGGCTTTTGTTCCTCAAGTCCTCTTCTCTGTATTCGTACTTGACTCCTTTCTCTGCCAAAGCAATTCTCACCCTCATCCCAAAAGGACTCGGCCAGGAATCCAAAAGAATCACCTCTTCTCCCATTTCTCTTCCTCTCTTTTTCCTCTGAACCTAGTCTAGTGATAGCTGCGATTGGCGTAAAGATGCCCTAGCTTCAGTCGTAATTGTCTTCTTATATACTTGCACTTCACTAAAATCAAAGAGGAATGTGACAAAAAAGAAACAGTAATAAGAAGAAAAAAGTCGGTCCCCACAGTATTCTAGGTCTTTCTTGGGTTAAGGGTTCCACCTCCGTCTAGTCTTTCATTTGGAAAAATTGCAGTACCCTGATTAAGGGCGACTCCGAGTAATTTTTTACTTAAAATATTTTAATCAAACTTTTTTATTTTAACCGGATAAATATTTTAACTGTAGTCAAATTAATTTTAATTATTAATCATGTCAAAATTTTTAGAAAAGAAAATTATCCAATTGACTGATTTTGAAGAAACTGTGAATATTAATCAATTTTAACAAAATTAACCGAATTTCATACAAATTTATCGTAAGTGAAAACAGAATTAATCCACTTAATGACAAAGAAGTATCAGAACAAAATATATATTAAGCTTAAATATCAATAACTCAAATTCTTATGTGAGATGAATCAGTGATAGAAGAATTCGGTTACTCCAGGCTTCAGGTAAGTTCAAATGTTTTCTCTCTACTCTCTAGAAATTTCCTTTTTTATTTTTTTTTTTTGGAAATTAATTTATATTTTGTATGATTTTACTTAATTCTTTTGTCCTTAACTTTAACATCTATTTCATTATATATGTTTTTTTATTATTTTCGGCTTTACAATTATAGTCGTTAACCGCGTTTTGTGTGCGGGTATTTATGTTGCTGAGTAATTATTAATTTTAAAAATCTTTTGATTTATAATATACATAATGCGTTCTGAATAAACAATTATAGAAATTATAATATTTTTAACGGAGGAGTAATTTCTTTTATTTTTAATTAGAGTATGTTGTTAGATATACTATAAAGTAAGATCAAATAATTTTATTAGATAACAAATATATTTATAGTCATATATATCTTCAACTTTTGTACTTTAAATTGTTCAAAAAATATTTTATAAAAAATGCGTATATTTTTAATAAATTATTACAATTAAAAATATTATATTGAACAATCGAAAAATTAAAAATCTCTATCTTTGTTCAAAGAGATTGCATAATTACTTTATTTGAAATTAGGTGAAGGCCTGTGCATTTTATATTTTATTGCGTTATTATTATTTTTAAATAAATCATATTACTCAAAAAAATAAAAGATATATAGAACTTTAAATAAAAGATTAAAAGCGTAAAAAATTTTAAATTAAATATATCAATCCATGACACTTGATTTTGAATAGTAACATGTAGAATTGAATTATATATTAATAATAATATACAATTTAGAAATTATTATGAATTTATGAAGATCTTAAAATTAATAATCAATTAAATATAGGTAAAAAAAATTAAATATAGATCAAAGAATGAATTGCCTATATATTTAGAGAGAGAGAAACATTAATTGGGCAAAACAAGAAGAAGTAGAAGCTAGGTTTTTTTTTTTTTTTTTTTTTTTTAGAAAGAAGCTAGGTTCTTTTTATCTCTAAGTATATGTAACTAATAAAATAAGGAAAATAAAAATAATTTTCAAATATAATAAAAAGATAAGGCAGATAAAACATAGAATTAATAAAAGTTTTTAAAAAATATATAACTAATAATAAAATAAAATAAAAGGGTAATCATATAAAGATAAGATAAATAACGGTAAAATAATTAATTTTGGTATGAAACTTAAATAGATGACTATAAACAAACTAATTAAGTCCTAAAACTACTACAAAATAAGTAAAAATATTAAATTTACTGTGTCTTGTATAAACATTGTGGACATCATGACCTCATTTGTCAAGATCTTAGTACATATGCGTGGTTGAATTCATGTTGCAAAGTTGGACTAGCATGTAAATCTCACCACTAACATGATTTTGTAGAATCTTATCCCTACAAAGATAAGAGAATCAAGTTTAACTTGATATTAGCCTCCTAAACCAACTAAATTTAATAATATAAACCTAATAAAAATAAGACTTAAAATTTAGAATTTGAATTATGAAAGGCACTTGAAGAACTTGATATTAATTTTAACACAATGATTTAATTCAATAATGAAAAATATAAAAGTGATTTAAACATACATGTTATAAACTCAAATAGAAAACTGCAAAAACAAACAGTACCAAGAACGATAGAACAGTCTTTTCCAAAAAGAAAAAAACAAACAAAAGTTTTTCAAAAACTACATTAAGCAGGGAGATTGATAATCTCAATCTTTTTTCCCTTTTTCAAATAATAAATAAACTGAAAATATACAACACAAGAATAAATTACAAAATTTTATTACATCACAATCTTAGGTTGCGTCTAAAATTAAGTAAAACAATGTAGGGGCTTTCAAGATCATAGCCCAATTTCCTATAACAATGACGCATTCCCACCAAATGACTGCTATTTTAGTTGATCTATGCTCCTTGCAAGCAATTCACTTTGCTTCTTCTATTAAGGGTGCTATTTTAGTTTATTTATGTTTCTTGCAAGCAATCTGCTCTGCTTCTCTCATTAAGAGTTTACTATAACCCTGCCGCGATAAATAAGAATAAAAGAGGGAAGAAAATATGTAAATTTTATACAAAAATGAAAATAATTTCAATAATACATGAAATTAGCTGCAGGCTTGATCCCATGTTCAATGTTCATGCTCAAACAGTTAGCATAACACTTAAACAGTATCCTATAATGGTAGGTGGAACCTTCTTATATGGAAAATATACTGGTTGTCTATTGTGTGGAGCAACACTCAATGGGAATAACTAGATATTTCCACTTGCATTTGCCATAATTGAGAAGGGAGATGCTTCTAATTGGGGTTGGTTTATGGATTGCATCAGAGTTTTTATCACTGAACAAGACAATCTATGTGTGATATAAGACCGTCATGTTGGTATTAAAAAAGCAATGCAAAAAGATTGGTGGTTGCCTCCAACAGCACATCATCACTACTGCATACGCCATAATCTCAGGAATTACAATACTAAATTCAAGAATGCTCAAATGAAAGAAGCTTTGCAAATTGCTAGTAAGTTGTCTAATTGATGGTTTTTGTATATATTTTTGTAATTTAATTCTGAGGTTTTTTAAGTGCTCTTTCATTTTCCTTGTTCATTTATCTTGATGTTACTAGCCTATGAAAATCAAAAGAGGAAGTTCTTCATCATAATGAAAAACGTTCGTGAATTACATTGAGAGACAGCTGAATGGGCTGATAAGATTGAATTGGAAAAATGGATGCGTTCACGCAATGGAAGGAAATGGTATGGCTCTATGACAACCAACACAATGAGTCTGTGAATGGTATGCTTAAAGATTTCAGGGCTTTACCTATTATAACAATGGTGGATAAAATTTTTTATTAATGCGTTCGTTATTTTGACACTAGACGCACCAATTTCATTCATCAACAACATAAATGGCTTTGTGTTCACCATTATTGCATAGAAATGCTTAAGGAAAATGAAATTGCATCAGGTGGCCATCACGTTGTTGCATTTAATAGCCAAATAATGGAATTTGAAATCCGTATCGAGAAGAAAGGAGAAAAGCAAGTTGTTAAGCTTCAAGATGGGACATGTTCGTGTTGCAAATTTCAGGAGATTATGATCCCTTGTTCTCATGTAATAGCTACATGCAACTCAAAAGGCATTAATTATACATAGTTCGTGGATAAGTATTATACCTAGAGAAATCTTTAAAATGCTATGAATATATGTTTCATCCCCTCGGACATTCTGACTATTGGCTCGTTGCAGATGGTAAGCCACTTATCCCAAATGTGTCACGAACACGGAATAAAGATAGACCAAAATTATCTCGAATTCACAATGAGATGGATTGGAAAGCTGCTAAGCTCAACAGTACATCAAGAATCCATTGTTCAATATGTGGAATATTTGGTCATGACAAATAAACTTGTTCAGATCAGATAACAAATAAAAATATTCATCAAAGTTATATTTTCATTTTCTTTTTATAAAATAATAATTCACTAAGATGGGTAATTAATTCTTCAAAAAAAAAAAGAAAAATAACCAATTAAATTAAAATGATTTTGACATATAAATACCAGTACTTACTTTCAAATAAGAGGATTACTTTTACTTTTAATGTTGAGCCTAAAACAAAATAAATATACAATATCATGAGAAAAAAATAAGTATATCTAAACATAATAACAAAAACAAATTTTAACATTGTTAAAGAACATGTTAACAAAAAAAAAAAAGTGTATAAAAATATTTACTCAATTAACAAAATATATTAACAAAAAGAAAATGTTACCAAAGCTTACTGGAGAAGCACTCGCATGTGTTTCTTTATAAAAATCAAAACAAAGCAAAAATGAAGTAATATTGTTTTCTTTATATAGAAAACTACATAAAAGTTCATGGATATAACAGTAAATATTCTTTTAATATTACACTAATAAAGACACGATAGCAATATTTGCCTTGCTTTTCTAGTTGGCGTGGGAAACTTGCTTTGAACTATTGTTATTACACTATTGGTTCACTTATTAAGTGTAACAATAGTGTAAAATAAGAAGTACCAATATTTGCCTTGTTTTTTTAGTTGACGTAGGAATCTTGCTTTGCACTATTGTTACACTTACACTATTGGTTCACTGTAAGTATAACAATAATATAAAATGAGAAGTACCAACATTTGTCTTGCTTTTCTAGTTGGCGTGGAAACATTGTCTTACACTATTGGTTCATTGTAAGTGTAACAGTAGTGTAAGGCCATTATTTCTTTATATAGACAATTACACAAAGGTTTACGGATGTAACAGTGAATATTCCTTTTACTTTCTTTTTTTTCACTTCTTACACCACAAGAATCTTCGTAATGTTACACTAATAATGACACAATAGCAACCTTTGTTGTGGGGAATCTTGCCTTACATTATTGTTTCACTGTAAATGTAACAAATTGAACTTTGTAACCTCAATAACACCAAGAATATATTCCTGACAGCGAAATTGTTTTGCTGTAACTATAACAACAAATTAAACGTGTCTTACTCTCCCGCAAATATATTCCTAACATTATGAAATTGTTTCACTTAATTGAACATATTTCTGATACTCTCACGTTGTTTCACTTATAGTGTAATAAATTGAATTGATACTGTAGTATTGTTTCACTTAAAGTGTAACATTCGAAAAAGGTAGGAGAGAGAATATTGTTCTATAAAACTGCTGCACATTGTTAAATTAAATTAAAATTTAATGGTTTTGTTCTAGTCATAATGTAACAATGCATTTGTTGCACTATGACTGGAACAAAAGCCTTTGAAATGTCAACAGAACACCATTTTGATAAATATTTTTCACCCAACACCGCTTACGAAAATATTTTTTTTCATAGCACCATTTTGGGGAAAAGCCCCGAGATTTCACTAGTTGCTGTGGAATTCAATTGGATCTCTCTCTGCTTCTCCACTTTCAAAGCCATGGAAGAAGCTTCATTGATGGATGGAAGTGGATCCATCAATAAGATTTGGTTGCACACATGATCGTAGCTATCATTAAAGCCCACGAGAAATTTCATAAATTTGTCAACCATCCATTTCAGCAAGAGCACTAGAGGCTCCATATGAACAGACAGGAAGTTGCCTTAAGCAATTTAATTCGTCCCAAAGTTTCTTCAGCTTCATAAAATAGACAACAATAGGCATATTTCCTCGAGAAAATGAACTGATTTGCCCCTTAATTTGGTATAAGCATGGTCCATTGCTCTCACCAGATATGGAGTTTAAAATCCATGAGGCAACCATGCTTCCACTATCTCCTTAGATATGGAGTTTAAAATCCATGGCACAACCATTAAATCAACTCTCAACCACTTTTCATATTATGGTGAGTTGATGTCAGATTTAGGAAAACTGCCATTAGTGAATCCTATTTTGTTCTTAGCTCTCAATGCTATAATCATGGACCTGCTCCATGAAAGGTAATTCAATCTAGTTAGAGGAGACCTTACAAGCGTCAGATTCGTCTGATCTGAGTTTGAAGTGCCAGTAATTCTTCATCGCCATCAGTAACTCCTCTGGTTCCAGTTCTACTGGCAATGGCTTTGCCTACAAGAGTCATCTTGAATCAGGATCAAGTAATCGCGGTCCAAAAGATCATTTACCACTTTGATACCATGAATAGAATTGAAATCACAATTCTCATATGTGTTTCAATGCAGATTAGAGACAAATAGAATAGATTGGGGGAAAAAATATCTTCTCTGGTATTTTTGATTCTTTAGTAACTTGAAAGTATAAAGGAAATGTGTATATACAGATACAATAACAAAACGTAAAACTAATTTGCTTACTATCTAACACATTGTACGATTTTGATATTCTTGGCGCCAAAAGCTTTGTGCATTATCAACTGTTCTTGATGCAAGCTCATTTATTCTAGGATTGCCAAGTCAGCTAGTTGCCATAAATAAACTAAAATTATAAATTATATCTTGTACGGTAATGGAGCAAATAACGGCAAGCGCGCTCAATTTTTTGAGTGTAGTCATACTCTATCAATTCAAAAGGGCTGAAAAAAGGATTCCACGTGCAATCAATGCCATGTTTGAGGCTTCAATAGGAAAATGCTTCAAAAAAGGGTCAATAGAAAAATTTATGAAAGTTTACCTATCATGTAGTATTGTTTCCATCGTGCAGTGATTATCTAATGTTTGTGGGTCCAAAAATGTTTTTAGCCTATGAAAAATAAATTGCTTAGATTTGAAAGAAAAGAAAACAAGGTAGGAAAATAGTAAAAAAAAAATTTTATCCATTCGTTGGTTATTAGGGGCATCCCGAATGTCAGTTTCAAATCGCCAATCAACAACACAGGAAGATCTATAGGACATAACCAAACACACACTAATTTTCTTTTTCTTTTTTCTCTCTTCTATTTGGATGGAATAAAATGTCTATTTTTTTTAGGCTATAATTTTATAATTTTAATCATATTCTTAATTTTTTTTTTTTTTTTTTGAATATTGAAAGAAAAGGGATTGAGATATGGGGTTATAACTACGTTGTATATGCATTTACCAATAAACTATATATTAGTATACTACTTTCATAAATTTTAAGATCTATAACATAAATGGATAATATTTGATTATTTATGAATAGTATTATTTTTTTTTCCAATATGTCATATTTTCTCTACAATGTAGAGACATTAAATTTTGATGCGCCCCAAGAGAATTTTTTACATTTTTTCTTTCATTAATCAATATTTTCTCTTTCATTCCTAAACAAGAAAAATAGATTTTTTTTAATTGGTTTGTTCAGCAAATTTAATTCTTCTAGTAGCTGTTAGCTATTTTAATAGCTGTTAACTGTTTTACTAGTTTTTTATTGTTAAATATTAGCTGTTAATTGTTAACAATTATATAATAATTTAGAATAAAAATGTTCAATATAAATAACTGTTGATTAGCTATTTAATATAAAATGATAAAAAGATATGAAAGCAAGGAATAAGATGAAGATAAGTTATGAATATAAATGTAATAAAAAATTATAAAACACTAAACGTTAATGAATATAATATTTCATAAAGCACCGTCTCAAATTCTAAGCGCTAGGATATATATTGTATTACTAAACACTATAATTAGTTAAAATAGTGTTTTAACTCTATGAAAACATTAAATATTATTTCAAATGCCCGTTGCCGAACACGCTAATATGTGTATCACTTATTTTCTTCTCTTTCATATTTTCCTTCAATAAAAACGTAACATTAAATATTTAACTAAAATTACAAATCAGATGGTGTGATCTGATTAGTTTTCTCATTTATATGAGGAGTGGAAAGTTTCAAGTTCGAGTCATCTTTATTATAATTGTTTTTGCCAATTTGGTGAGCCAAGAAAACGACTACCCATATTATATAACCCACAATATTATTCGGCCCATAAAAGGTTCCAATGAGTAAAAATAAAATAAAATTTAGCTAGAGATTTGGTGAAAGTAAGATATGGTAAAATAAAATAAAGGATATAAAAATAAATGAAAATTTAGTCACCTTGTATTATTTGATTTGAAGGTATTAAAAAGAAGTTGAATACGAAATTTTTTTTAAAAAAAAACCCTTATTTGTTAAAATGTTCGGACAAACAAATTAATTAATTAGGATTATTTCTTTTATAAAATAGTAATTTATTGACATTAACTAATCCTTTCTGAACTAAATGTCAAGGATATATAAATTAGTTAGAAAGGTATTTAAGGCATAATTTAATAGCAAGTATACATATGATCTGACAATAGGTCCAGAGTCGAATCTCTATCTCTCTCAATACTCCCAAAAAATTTAGAAAAATAAAAACAAAAATATAATGTCTCCCTCAATACTCAAAAACCATAGAAAGATAAAAACAAAAATATAATGTTTAGATTTTAAAATATAAACATGAAACTAGAACTTCTAATTCTCCCCAAGTTACAATTTAAAAGGTTGAAAAATGCAGTGCTAAATAACTCCCACTAAACTCTCTTCTACATGGAAACCACCCCCACTCTTCTACATAGAATAAGGTCAAGGCCACTCCCACCCGGACTCTTATACATAGAATAAGGCCAAGGCCACCCCATCACCACCCACTCTTCTACATAGAATAAGGCCAAGGCCACCCCCACCTACCCACTCTTCTACATAGAAACCAATAACCACTAGAAAACTTGCCCCACTCTCCTACGTACCACCCCCACCACTCTGTACATAGAAGTCACTCCCACTCTTCTACATATAACAAGGATGATAAAGTAAATAAAGATTTAATAAAACTACATATTTGATTTTTTTTCTTTTTTAAATTACAATATTTGATTTTGAAAATATTAGAAAGTAAAATTAGACAAGAGATTTAAAAAGAAAACCTTCCTAAAAAAGTTGTTATTTTAGATATACAAAATGATTATAACTATTTTTTAAGTAAAATATTAATTTATAAATATTAAAAAATTATTTTAGATACCTACGGGTTATGGCTTAGTTGGCAATGCAAACTGGGTGTGACATCCCGACCCAGCAAAACGATCCTAAGAGGGTGAGTAGAGCAGAGCTCCTAACAAGTTTCTAGGATGGCAAGTTAACTAGGGTAGTGGAATGCTGGATACAAGAATGAATTGAATCATATATCGAAAAGGGGTAACTAATCATTAGAGACACCTTCTGGTGGAATGGCTGGAGAGTTGAAAGAACTTTAGAGTTAAATGTGCTCGTTTGATAGAAGTCCCAGGATGGGTGACCTCCTGGAAAGTTCTCATTTCACCTGCGGGTCTTGCGGATCTTGTATGGGGAAGCCGGCTTGATCTAAAGCGAATAATTTCTCTGGTGGTTAGAATCAGAGCGTTATACTGGATATATGAAAAAAGCTTTCGTATTCGATCTCTACTAAAGCGGTCATTGGTAATAGATTCCAGACATCGATTATTTATAAAAATAAAATTTCATATTTAAGTTTTCAATGACATTAATTAAATAGAAATATAAAAAAGAGCAATTTAGTGTTTTTAGAAAATAGATACAGGGATATGAAAAACAAAAATTCTCAATCCTTTCTGGCCATCCAATTTCGTGGGTTAAGAAATATAGAGTTTTGAAAATTTTTAACCCTTTAAATCTATAGGTTTATACTGTATATAAATATGAAAATAGTATGATATATAAATGTGGAAAGAATAGGAGATGAAATAATGAGATTTTCGATATCGCTCTCAATGAAATTTAGATTATTTTAAAATAACCTTAGTCATAATCAATTCGAAAATTACATTTTATATCAATAAGTGTTTGGATGAGTGATTTGATATTCTTCTTCCTTAGGTGAGGTCGATAGTCGATTGGTACAAATAAGATTTAGTTCCAATCCAGTGGGAGCATTTTATCCCTTCTTGTGCCAATTGGTGCGAATAGGATTTAGTTCTAATCCAGTGGATTTGACTGGGTCGGATATCTAGGGTTAAGATGAGAAAAAAAATTATATTTTATTATTTGACTGGATATAATTTTTAAAAATTATACTTTCAATAAATAAATAAATATATATATATATATATATATATATATAAAAGAAAAAAGAAAAAAAGCACACTCCTCTTTTTTATAGTTATAGGAAAAATTGTGGATAATATTTCTTTTATGTAATTTTTTTTATTACTTAATTAGTTTATTTATTTATTTTGAATTTGCAATTTAGAACAATAAAGAAACAAAAATTTGAATAAACTCATTAACTAATCAATATTGGATCATAACATGATTTGCTTTGTAATATTTATTAATTGACTTGGCTTAATTTTTTTACATCAAAATTAAATTTAATTAAATTATACCATTTTCAGGGTATTTTTAAAATTCAATTTGAAATTTCTTTTATATAATTTATTTCTTATTACATGTTGAGTTCTTAAAAGAATTTTATTCCTAATAAAAATTTATTATTTGTTATTTTTTAATTAATTTGTAACCACCATAATTTTAATTTATGAAAAGATTTATCTCTTTCTTGCAATAAATAGATGGGCTCATGATTAAATATTTTTTATTTTCTTGATATTTTTTCTTTTATATCCTAAATATATTTGACTTGAAAGAAAATAGTTTTATGAAATTGAAAAAACCTAGAACTATATATTTTTGTTTTCGATCATTTTTGGATTTTAAAAATTTGTGTATATGTTTATATATTTCTTTCTCTAATGCACTGGGTAAATAATACTATCATTATAGTCTAAAAAATTATAATTATTAATTCAAATTATTTTTTTTTCCTTTTATCTACCATTAAAAAGAAATAATTATTATTTTTCATTATGATTGTATATAGATATTGATCGGGTTTAATATTTTCGGATCACTAAATTATGACTAAATTAACACTTAGATTTTTCAATATTTGAGTAATTATTTTAAAGGACCTAACTAATGCAACCGTTATTCTGTAAGGTCCTTCCATCCAAATTTCCGTTTTATATGGACTGAAAAGTAAATATTACTCAAAAGTGAGGGACTTAAGTGTAAAAAATTAAATATTTTTGGGTCTCTAAATTATAACTAAATTAACACTTAGGTCCATCGCTTTTGAGTAACATTAATTTTTCAGTCCATATAAAACAAAAAAAAACATGAAAATTTGGATGGAAGGACCTCATAATCTAACAGTAACATTAGTTAGATCTTTCAAAATAATTACTCAAATGTTAAGGAACTTAAATATTAATTTAATCATAATTTAGGAATTCGAAAATATTCAAACCATATTAATCCGGGATCGAGTGCAAGGGTTGGGGATTGTGTGATAATTTGATTTTCTTTTCGAACACCTATCAGAGTTTTAAAAATTTGTATTTATAAATTAAGGACTGAATGATTAAGTATAGAGATTGGATTGAGTTTTATTTTGGAATCAATTTATTATATAAAAATAAAATCAAGTACAAGTAGCTTATACGACAAAGTCTAATATAAATTAACCAATTGTATTTAGTTTAATCTAAACAAAAAATTATATTTTTACTATTATATAAATAAAAAAATTAAAAGTATAAAAAATGAAAATATAACGAGTATTATTAACGTACAACGTAGGTCATAAAAAAAACTAGTAACCATAAAAATACCTCACTCTTCTTTCAAACCTTCTTCCGAAGAATATAATAATTTAAGAGGTGTGCAAACTTACTGATCGAACGAAATTAAAAACCAAATTGACTCATTTTCAGTTTAGTTTTGTTAGTTAAATAAAAGAGGTTTGGATCTCAATTTACTCGATTTACACCGAATTAGTATTTTGATTCAATTTAATGTCCTAAAAATCTATTGGTAGAATTTAAAAACAAACTAAAATGGCAAAATCGAACAAAACTAACCAAATCGATTGATTTGATTCAATTTAAAAGCTAATTTCAATTCAAATTGGTCTGTTAGCAAAAACTTTCAGTTTATACTTCCTTTTTTTTTTTTTTTTCTTTTATCTCAGATTCAATTCGGTCCAAACCAAACCGAGTGTTCACTCACCCCTACTTTACTCTCAAAAGCTCCCAAAACTCTCTATCCAAACAAACTAAAATGGTCGGTTGCCTGGACCTTATTCGCAAACAATCTAACAATTTAACCTTACTTTAAATTACTTGCAAAAAAATTCCAAGAATCCTCCATTCAAACAATTGTTAAAAGTTAGTTGGCCATTCTTCCATGTAAAATTGCTTTTGGAGAGTTGCATCGTTCCCCACACAAATTACCACCATAACATATGGTCCAATATATAAGTTCACATCCGAATTTTATTAATTTAGTCCTCTGTCACTTTTAATTTTTATTTCAAACCTATTAAATATTTCAACTTATAAAATTACGCCCGTTAAAAACTTACAGTATTATTTGGCAATGAATAAAACTAATCCTTATGTTAAATTATGCTTTGGCATAATTAATATTTTTTTAGATAAATAGATATTATCTAATTTTATCCAATCTGCCATCGATCTGATCCGACGTGCAGCCTATGGATCGGTTTTAGACATTACATAATCCGATCCATGACCATCCCTATCAATTGAACGCTTGTTAAATAGTTAAAAATTTAAAAATTATTATTTCCAAATTTATACTAACCACAACATCAACTTTTTACATACAAAAATCCAAAATCCAAAAAGATATACAATGTTCTCAAAATTTACAATTATAATTCGTAATCTTAGGGCAAAATAAGCCATCAAAAAGTTAATAATACCACAAAGTTCAAAGTTGAATTTATATTTGACCAGTAACATACACATGAAATGGATTTTGAATTTATTCAATTTTATTGCTTAAATGATTAGAGACGTAATGTAAGGAAGCTGACGTCAGAATTGCGCTTACAGCATCTAGAGCAACAACAAATCCAACATAACATCCAGAGTTTTTCAGCACATACAACTATTGATAATTAACTTTACACGTACACAAACTTTGACTTGCATTTTCCTCTCACTTAGGTTTCAGCTTCAAGGAGGCGCTGCAAATAAGAGTCATATTTTCAAATGAAATTCGCCAGAAACTAGAAGTTTGCAAATAAGAAAAAAGAAACAAAAGCTAACAGAAGGTTAGATTAGCAGAAGTGAATTGTTAATGAACTTTAAGTCGCCATTGCTAGGATAGCTCGACAACTGTTTGGAAGATTTTACTTGAATAACACTCTTAGCCCGACATGTACAAACCGAAAAAAAAAAAAGTGAAAAAAAAAAAAAAAAAAAGCAGAACCAGATGGTGTACCTATTGATACAATAGCGTTTTCCAGTGGGAGGTGGACCATCATCAAAGACGTGACCTAAATGAGCATCACAAACAGCGCAAACAACTTCTTGTCGGGGCATGAAAATAATTGACAAGTCTAGTTTCGATTTTACATTGCTTCCTATAGGCTGATAGTATGATGGCCAACCAGTTCCACTATCAAATTTAGTGGATGACCTGAAGGACAAAATATTTGCATGTTACTTCATGAAAAACTCAATTCAGCTAAATGTCAAAAGGAAAAAGAAAGAGTATACGTAACTCAAACAGAGGTGTATCGCAACATATGCATTGGTAAGTTCCAGGAGTTTTGGTATTCCAGTATTCCCTGAAAATTAAGGAAAAAAAAATGGTGAATCAATATGCCCTTATTGGAAGAAAAGTTCAGTGCATGATCATCAATGGTCTATTAAGCTAGCTATGAGCAAAGAAATAGGCAGACTCTCTTGAAAGTTAAAATTCTGATAGTAAATGCTACGCATACTTTAAGACAAGCTAATCCTATGTTAAATTTTATACATCTATCAAGGCTTACCTGGAAAGCATGATCACACCTTAATTTTGTTCATCCAACTCAATAACTCAAGCAGCACAATAATCTTGTAAGATTGACACATTTACTAACCCCAGCAGAGTGAAATAGAACATGAAACCATAAGCTTCCAAGAAGAGCTTGGGACTCTAGCCACATGCCTGTTGAAGAATGAGCCAGCGACTCATAGGCAGTGGCTTGGTTAAGGTAAAGTACCAATTTTCATTATTTTGATCAAATAGATATTGGATAGATATAATTCTAAAAGTTTTTGTTGACTTGAAGGAATGTGTTTGTCTTCTCACTCTGACATATCAAGTTCAAGCAGGCAGCCAAGAAATTATCAGAAAAAGACCCAGAAACTCCTAAATTATAATTCAGTAAAAGAAACAAAAAAAATGCATCATAGAATCATACCCAGTGAAAGCCCTTTCAGTCCCTTTCTGACGTGTTATGTAATATTGTTCTGCTGTAAGCCTCTTTTTCCATTCATCATCAGCTACAGAAGTATAATCGACCTTTCCTGCCTCTATGAAAGATAACAAAACAAATTAGACAGTTAAAAGATGAGTAAAGGCTCCTATAATTCTAAAGAATCGTAGTGATAGATTCAAGAAATTGAATTACAAATCACAGATTAATATTATCAAATATTAAGTGACATTCAGGATAACTGAAAACAGTTTTGAACATGAATAACACTCATTTCTGTATTCTGCCGTGGTATCAACTACCAACAACTTCAAGGACCTCCAGGCAACTAATTCTCCTTCCCTACCAAAAGAAATGAACTACTGGGAATCCAAAAATGTGCTAGGCATGTAGTTAATTGCATAAATTTGAGCCAAGTATAACACACACACACACACACACACACAAGGTCAACAACACTACATCACTAGCATATGTAACATCACTAACTTTTGTACAACAACCAATAGAGCAGTCAATAAGAAGAATTTAAGAAGAATCCAGTGAGCAATAAATGAGATCACAGTAGGGCATACTTAATCTATGTAGAAGATTATTAATTGAAACCATTAAGATTAATTTTCTTCAGTTACCAAGTGTTCAGGAGTAAAGATATACCTTAATTAGTAAGAATCACACAGCACAAGGAATCAAAACAACTTTATGAGTTCAAATAGTTACGACGATCATGCAAGATAAAAATCCCGAATACTTTATCTGGTCCATGACAGCAAGAATTTATAATTGCCACAGTAGTACAGGCTCCCTGCTTTTCCAGAATTGTCTGACAAAAACTATGTGAGACGGCTACTTATAGACACCTCTCTTTCTTAAATCAAGGACGGTTACTTTGCTCTAAAATATTGTCAGATACCAACTCCTAAGAACAAAATAATCAAAAGAAAGCACCTCTCACACCAAAAGCATTGTGCTCTAAAATTTCAAGCCAAACCCAAAGTCCATTTCAGTCTTCCTAAACTATCACATTCATCTACCCAAATAAACTCAAGAATAGAAAACAAACTCCTATATTTCATTACAAACCCGACCTACTCATAATTGAACAGCACTTAGTATAGAAATTACATAACGTACATGCATCAAACTGGGCCGCATTCAACGCAGTAGACAGAACAGATAAGCCAAATAAGAGCTAAAGATTGATATGAAGATAACATCTTAAATTTGCCAAACAAGTAAAAAATCTAATATGAGGAAGAATTTCTCGAAAGAAAAAGAAAAAACAAACAAACAGAAATACCCTGAATATTGTCTGGTCTTTGGGAAGAAGCAGATGAACCCATTGCACGAAGAGAGAAACTGACTCTTTTGGGTACTCCAAAAGCAGCAGACGGTAAAGCAAGAAGTTTCGAATTTACAGGTCTATAGAATTGGGTCTTTGAAGAAATGAATGCATTGGCTTTGGTGGATATGCTGATGCTATTGTTAAGTACCATTTCGATGACCCAAAAAAATTAAAGAGAGAATTCCGATTCCAAATTCCAACAGAGTCGTTACCCGATATCCTCCTGATCTTTTACCAAATCATCCTCAACCGTTCGATTAATCTGTCATCCTTCGTTATTTAGTATGTATCAGTACATTAACTTGTTTTATGCACGTCGCTTTAATTTAGGCGCACGCAAAGAGCGGCTCTGGTTTCGGCACGTATAATTTTAGATTTTACTCAATTAAATTAAATATTTTTTCAGGACAACAACATTATTTTCAAACGGAAAAATTATAACGTGTTTTGTTGAAATTAATTATTTTAATTTTATACTCTTTTTAAATATATTGATATACTTTAATATTTTTAGTCCGTTAAATTCTATTTTCCTTTTATTCATTTTATGCATTTTCAACTGTTAAATTGTTATAAAATGACTTTAATGACCATAATTAAAAGATAAAATCAGTTTTATTATGAAATTAATTTTTTTTTCTTGCCGAAACATCGCCTGCTGTTGTCTGTATTGACCGAAAAACTGAATTATCTCAAAATTTTTAAATCTAATTATCAAAATAATTAGAATCTTATGAGAAACTCAATTTTTACACCCATTCTCCTTTTTGATCAATGATTAAAATTGATATTAAGAAAATTTTTAAACCCCAAAACTTTAAAGAGAGAGAAGAACTTATTTATATTTTCTCTCTAAATTGAAAATCGCAATCTTATTTTTATTTCACAGTAACAATAAGGAAGAATAAAGACTTTTATTACTATATTAATCTCCTCTTCATCTTATTCCATTTCTTATTTTAGAAAGATAAGGTAGGGAGAGAAATTATATAATTGCTATTAATCTTAATTTCTGGTAATTGTTATATGCACAACAGCTTTATGTGGTAAAAAGCTCAATAAATTGTTTCAACACAAGCAATTCAGCTCTTACCTACTCTTGCAATGGACAAAATAGAACTTGCCAAGCTTGCATTGTGTCCAGATCTAAACTTCTTAAAATACTGTTGCTTCTATTTCATACAATAGTAAAATATATTAAATAATAATACTAGACTTCTAAATAAACTTTAATAAATAAATAATACAGCATTCTCATAATCCTTATTTTATTATAATTTATCTTAATTTAAATACATATACCCCAAATTTACTCTAAAATGCGGAGGACTCTCAATATATATACCCGGAATCGGTATCCCTTCCTTATTCAAATCATCAGCTTCAATTCAGTAATTGATTTGCACCGAAAAAAAAAAAACAAGAAGAAGATTTGTGATCTCCAGAAGCGAATGCTTTCACTGGGTGATTTTCACTGCTCTGACTCTTTTTGTTCGATAGGAATGCTTCTCCTTTCCTTAGTCTTATTATAGTTCAAACGGAAGAAGTCTCATACAACCTCTTCTTCCCATGACGTGCTTTTCTTGGTTTTAGGTTTTCTAACTATGAGTTTTTAGAGCTGCAAGTGATTACCTTATTGGATATTGCTTTATTTGATTTGTTCTTGTATCACTTGGCTTCTGGGTATGTTTTTCAGTAATTAGAATTAGTTTCTTTCATTTTCTATTTATTGGGCTATCTTTTTAGCCGAATAAAGAAGTGCAAAACTGGGTAATACATGAACTATAAATTTGATTTCCATTTTCATATCTATATTTATATATATGATCAGACTATTTATGATTTATCACTTGCTGTTTGATGTGGGATGGAGTTATGAAAAGAAATTATTTTATTTCGTTCTTTGATTTGATAAATTACCTGTTGGTTACCTTAATGCGCTATGATATCTCTATGCCTTTGATCCCTGTTAATATAATCGTAGAGTCTTTTAGTGCTTTGTGGTATGTGATTGCTTTAACATAATTAAATTATTAAAAATTATAAACTCTATGATGGTGTCTACGTCAGCAAGGAGAGCAATGTAGCTAAAGAAAAGTGAGAATGGAAGTTCTCTTATTATTGTTTTACTTTTCTGATAGTTAATTATTCTATCATGACTACCTAGTAGCAAAAGAAGTATGACTTGGGGTATTATTCTAATGTTTTTGGCAGTTTAGTTTGTGATAAATTGCTCAAGCTCTTTATTATATAAGTAGAGTTGACATATAACTAAAAATCAGAAACAAGAATTAATCAAGTGTTTCATTGACTTGCTTATGCCAAAAAATAATTAATGATAGAAATAATTTAATTTTCATGGAAACAACACAACATGTGAACTTAGCGGATTTGAGACTGGTTATTAATTCAATTTGTTACATGGACTTTTAAATTCAAAATCAACTAGCTAGCTAATATCTCAAAATCATTTCCACCAATACTAATTCAATCTGCAATATTGCATGATAAAAAATTTATGAGATTTTTTCAATAATTTATTTTTTATTATTGGTTAAATTCTTTTATAACGAGATAATTGTATTATTTTAGAATAATTATTTGTTTATTTATTTGAATTACACAACTATATTATTTCTTAGTGAAGTCTAAAGTATCAAAGACAAAGGTCAAAGATAAAAAAAAAAGGAGATTGTATTAAAAAAAAGATAAATTTTCTCTAATTAATATTTTAATTATATATTTATTGCTTATAAGTGATATTATATTCGCATGTGACATAAACTATTGATTATCTTCTCACTCGTAATTTAATTTCACTATTGTCCAATTTCTCTTAAGATCAGATAAAAATATTATTGATAAAATATTCATTTATTTATTTGAATTATATAACCACATTATTTAATAGGGAAGCGTAAATACTTGTACTTTTATTCTCTTTATTGTGACCAAAGTGCAAGTAGCACAACTAAATGGAGGTTAAGAAAACGGACTTAACCAGCCTATCAGTCTTTATTTCGCCAAAAGTAGTCTAAGCAGTTATCCCCCAATTCGCCAAGCGGCCCAGTTTTCTCCATCTAGTTTGTCAACGGCCTAAGTGGACTAGTTTCGTTCGTCCTAAATTGGACAGTTCACTAGCGGCCTAAGTGACCCAGTTTTCTTTATCCTAAATCAGATAGTTTTCCAATGGCTTAAGCATCTTGGGCTTCTCCGTCCTAAATAAAAAAATTCGCCACCGGCCTAAGCAATGCATTTTCTCCATCCTAAATTGGTCAGTTTGCCAACAGTCTAAGCAGTTCCAGTTTTCTCTATCCTAAGTCGGACTGTTCGCCAGCAGCCTAAGCAGCTTAGTTTTCTCCATTCAAAATCAGACAATTCGCTAGCAGGCTAAGCGGTCTAGTTTTCTCCGTTCAAAATCGAACAGTTTGCCAGCAGTCCACCTTTCTTCGTCCATAGTTCAGATATATATAGTTTACCAAACAGCCTAAGCAGTCCAATTCACTTTATCTACAATTCAGACTTAAATAGCTCCACAATGGCTTGAAGAGCCCAATCCAATCTACTATGTCTACAATTCAGGTACATAACATTTGTCATTTAATCCGATTGTTAAACTACTTGTCAAACAAAAGTTCTAATGCATATTTTAGATACACTTAGATTGCCTAACTGATTTAAGTAACACATTATTTAGAAAAAAAAAAAGAAAACAAACACCGGTAGATAAAAAAACTAAATAAAAATGGGGAATGCAAAACACTTATAATGAACTTTCTCTTTTCATTAAAAGTTAAAAATTCTTTACATTAACAGTTACAATAATTCTACAATAAGTTATAAATAAAAATTCTTACAAACACCCTGCAAATATTACATTTGGACATAAATGACCAAATAACTGAGGGAGACTACTGTTAATATATAATAATAAAATATATTAAATAATAATAGTAGACTTTTAGGTAAACTCTAACTAATAGATAATACATGATTTTCATAATCCTTATCCTAGTAGAATTTATCTTAATTCAAATATATATATCCCAAATTTTACTCCAAGATGGGGACGGATTCTCAAACTCAAATTTGATAGTTAACACTACCTTTCTGAGTTTTAATCCATCTCAAATTTTTGCAAAAAATGAATGATTCTAAAATAAAAATCCATTGAGAGATTCTTTGGTAGTGATTATGGAGGTAGAAAAAATGTTATTGAGAAGCCAGAATCTATGGAGATAAAGTTCTAAAAATATTTGCTAGATGAAAAAGAGAGGAAGCTAAGCGCGTTTTGGTGAAAAAAATTTTTCTCTCTCTTTAGAACATTAGGTTTTCTTTGACTTGTTCTTCAGAAGTGAAAAAAAAAATGGACCAAAAGGGTAATGAGTGTAACGGATCTAAAACATGAGAGTGTAGTAGTGTATTTTAAAAAATACAAGAATAAAACAGCTAATTTCAATAAAATATAGGAGCATGATTATAATTTTCCCTTTTCAAAAGTTATTTGCCAACCTAATATCATATTGAAATTATTCACAATTCTAACATTGGCACTGTCATATGGAAAGAACAACCAAAATTAGCCCCATTTCGTTACGGGACTACTTCCATATTTTCATTTGTACTAACTCTATTTTTATTAACTTTTATATAAAATATTTTATTTATATAAAATTATATTTCTTTTTTTTTTCTCTCAAACATATCTACCCGCACCACGTTATAGACTTGCTACTGTGTTCTTATTTATTTAATATTTAGTTTTATTTATAATTTTTTAAAAATATTCTATTCATATAAAAGTGCATGTTTCATTTTAAAAGTTATATTTTACTAATAGAAAGCTTACTCCATTAATATATGTAAAATTATATTTTGAATAATATTAAAAATAACATTATAATTGTATTAGGATACAAAATCTTTCTAAGACTATTATGTTCTCAATTTTATTTATATTTTTAATTAAAGAATTTTTTAAGAAAAATGTAAAATTCACATTTTTTTTTATCATTTTTTACTATGAAAAAATATCGAATCCAAAAAAAAAAAAAAAAACTAATTTTTGTGTTTCTTAATTTCTCAAAATTTATCTATCAAGTGATATAAATTTTTAATAATTTATCAATTACCTTCATCAATTGCTCATGAATCTTTTAGTTCTAGTTAAAAAAATTACTTAAAAAGTGAAAAAAAAAAAATTAAAAATAGTCAATAGAATAATAATAATTTAAAATTTTAAAATTTTAAAAGTTTTGATAGTTTTATACTTATTAAATTTATGATAACATATAATAAATAATAAATCAGTGGAACACATTGCCATTTTAAAAAAAAAAAATCGGTTAAGTTAATTATAAAATTAATTATGTCATAAATTCTAAAATTAATTATTAAAAAATTTATACTTATTCATATATATATAAATTGATAGGAAATAAACAAAAATTAAAGAGAGAAGAGATGCTCAAAGTACTGATATGTAGTAAAGCAAGATGACAGCCTTTATATAGGCTTACAAAGAGCAAAATAAAATCTTAACTGAAAGAGAAATTTGCTGCAACATGACCATGTTCTGCTGAACATTATTAACAAAATTTCTAGAGAATAGGACAAAGCTTTGACTAAGAAAACAAACATTGAAAACAACTTAATAACAGTAACAACTAAACTAAATTATTCAACAGTCTCCCCCTTAAACTGAACTTAAAACTTCAGTTTAAAGCTTTGCATCTTCTCTACTGCAAACACCCATCAAAATCCTCAAATTCATGAAGGAATGTAACTTGAGAGGCTTTGTAAATATGTCAGCAAACTGCTCTTCACTTGCATAATACTTCAATTCAATTTTTCCTTCATTACACAAATCTCTCAAAAATACTTCACGTCAATATGCTTGCTCCTTCCATGTAGTACTGGATTCTTAGACAGCTTGATTGCTGAACTGTTATCACAGAAAATTATGGTAGCTCCTTCTTGATTGAGCTGCAACTCTTCAAGAATTCTCCTTATCCAAATGGCTTGACACGCACAAGACGTAGCAGCAACAAATTCTGCTTCTGTACTTGACAAAGTGACAATGGGCTGCTTCTTGGAAGACCATGAAACAGGTCCAGTTTCGAACATAAAAATGTATCTTGAAGTGCTCCTTCTGTCATCTTGATCTCCTGCATAATCATTATCAGTAAAGCCAATTAATTTTGACTCTTCATTGGCTTTATAAAACAAACTGAAATCCTTTGTTCCTTACAAGTAACGAAGAATTCTCTTTGCGGCAAGCAAGTGCATTTCAGTTGGACTCTCCATAAATCTGCTTATAAGACTCACTGCATACATGATGTCCGGTCTTATCCCAGTCAAGTACATGAGACTACCAACAATTTACCTATAAAGAGTGTTGTCCACCTTCTTTCCTTCGGGATCTTTGCGAAGTTTTAAACCAAATTCAGATGGAGTTGATGCAGGATTACAATCCTTCATCTGAAATTTATCCAAAATTTCTTGCACATATTTCTTTTGACAAATAAAAAACCCCATCTTAGATTGCACTACCTCTAAGCCTAGAAAATAATGCATCTTTCCAAGGTCTGACATCTCAAATTCAGCCATCATAGATGTCTTGAATTTTTCAAACATTCCACTGTCATTTCTGGTAAATATAATGTCGTCTACATATAAGCAAACAATAAGCATTTGGCCCTCATTCCCAATTTTAACAAAACGAGAATGCTCATATGGACATTTTTGAAAGTCATTTTTCAAAAAATAAGTTTCAATGCGACTATACCAAGCCCACGGGGCTTGTTTTAATCCGTAAAGAGCCTTTTTTAATTTATAGACCTTATGCTCATATCCAATCTTAATATAACCAGGGGGTTGATCAATAAATACCTGCTCTTCCAAATTACCGTGCAAGAAAGTGGATTTGACATCCAATTGGAAAATAGGCCAAGAATTTTGTGATGCCAGTGCTATTACCAAACGAATTGTATCATGCCATGCAACTGGAGCAAAAATTTCAGTGTAATCAACCCCATACTCTTGCTTGTATCCCTTTGCCACCAAATGCACTTTATACCTGTCAACTTCACTATTTTCCTTAAATTTAGTTTTGAAAACCCACTTTACACCAATAGTTTTGTGCCTTTTTGGAAGGTCACAAAGTTGCCAAGTATTATTTCTTTCGATGGCTTCAATCTCATCATCCATTGCCTTCATCCATTTAGATTTTTTGACAGCACTTTCAAAAGTTGTGGGATCACAATCTGCAAACAAAGCAAAATGAGTGACAGATTCTTCATTGTAATTTACTCCAGTTACCTCATAATCTTTCATCCAAGTAGGCCTTTTTCGTGTACGTAGGGAAGATTGAGCTGAAACTGCTATTGCCTCACTTGTTGGGGAATGAATTTCAGAAGTTACTAAACTTTCTTCAGCTGTGGGAACATTATTTTTTGAAATTTCAGTTGGCTGCTCCTCTTTTGTGACTTCATCATCAAGAACAATTGGAGTTGGCTGCTGCCCATTCCAATCCCAAATGCTTTCTTCGTCAAAAACCATATCTTTGTTGGTCGCAATCTGCTTTGTCAATGGATTGAACAATTTAAATGCTTTGGATGTCTCACTAACACCCAAAAAAATACATTTCTCACTCTTGTCATCAAGTTTTTTTCTTTTTTCATTTGGGATATGTGCATATGCTATGCATCCAAAATTTTTGAAATAATCCACAGCTGGTTTTCTGCCGCTCAAGATTTTTCCGGTGTCATATTTTTAACAGCAAAAGTAGGACTTCTGTTCAGTAAATGAACGCTCCAAAGTACAGCTTCAGGCCAAAAAGTCTTTGGAATTCCTCCCCTAGTAAGCAAGCGTCTCACCATGTTAAGGATGGTTTTATTCTTTCTTTCGGATACACCATTCTGCTGTGGTGTATAAGCAGTGGTAAGCTCTTTACGGATCCCTTGAGCTTCACAAAACTCTCAAAGTCATTTGAGCAATACTCACCACCACGATCCGTGTGAAGAGATTTTATTGCTTTCCCACTTTCTTTCTCAACACGTGCCTTGAAACTTTTAAAAATTCCAAAAGCTTTAGACTTTGCTTGTAAAAAATAAACCCACGTTTTCCGACTATAATCATCAATGAAAGTAATTAGATATCTTTTACCTCCATTTGAAAATGGTTTTATCGGTCCACAAATGTCGAAATGAATCAGCTCCAAAACATCTTTTGCTCTCCATGACTTTCCTTGAGAGAATTGAG
>CANUEP010043116.1:0-16335 GCA_947857235.1 Jatropha podagrica | reverse complement strand
TTCGGCCCCTTTTGGTCAACCAAGAGGAAGAAGTTCCCTTCCTCAAATCCCCACATTTCAAGTCCAAATACTTAATTCAAAACAATAAAACCTTTACTAACACACATTAGCCTCACAAGTTCATTTTTACACCTTAAAAACTTTCTTTAAGTTTTGCAAAAATGCTTTAACATTAAAATTCAAGAGAGAGGTTTTAACCACTATTAAATTACTCATTGACAAGCTCATTTAAGTTATAAATAAACATAGAAATCAAAGAGATCTTAGTGCCCTTCACCCATACTAGGTTTGGCCTTTTCTTCCAAATCAAAAGGAAAGTGCTTCTTTCCAAATTAATCACATTAATCATGAAGAAGGCCATTCAAGATCACATTAAAAACCAATGAACACAAAAACATGAAATGAAACCAAGGGCCCTTCCTCCTAAGGAGGTTCAGCCTCTCTTGGTTCAAGGGGAAGGAAATGTTTTCCTTCCCTTTTAAGCATTCCTCCATGCTTATTAATCAAGGAAAATCAATATAAAGCATCCAAATTCTCATTCCCCAACACAATTCACATTCTTCACCAAAATCATTCGAAAACCTAAAATTTGAAACTTGAAGGAAATGAAAGGGGAAAAGAATTAATATGGCACTAACCTTTTAATGAAGCTTGAAGGAGCTTATAAAGCTCTACTCTCTAGCTTTTTCCTTTCCTTTGAGAGAGGGTTCACCAACCCCTTCAAGTAGGAAAAGTTTACATTAGAATAAAAAATTAACACAACAAATAGATGGAGCATGGTTTAATGCATCAATTGCATGCCTAGCCATTGAATTCTACTTAGTAATTCACAAAACTTAAAATTCACAACTTACTTGTTTAAGTAGAAACTCCAAATTCCTTCACTTCTAATCACCAGTTCTTACTTCTTCTACTTAATTCTAAAGGTTTATTTACTAATATATGGTTTAATTCATGAAATTCGAGGTAGTTTAGAGGTAGAGAAAATGAGTAAAAATGGAGGAAAGAAGAGGGAGAAGTTGGCGTTGGAAAGGTGGAGAAGAAGAGGAGAAGGTGTTGCTTTTGAATTGAAAAGTCAAATTTGGCTTCTTAAGTTTATGCTAAATGAAGGGCCATGATCAAGTCTAGGTATTCTCATCCAATGGCTCTAAATATTTTTCAGATAATTCTCTTCTAATTATTATTTAACTCCAATTAATTAAATGAACTCCATAAAATAATTGTTCAATTATTCCTTAATACACTACACTAGAAAATACTATTCATTAAATGCCTTGATTCTCCAAAAGTATTCATGAAATATTTTCAACCCTCCTAAATCATGCAAACATGCTCCAAAAATATTAAACAATATATTAGACATGCATAGTAATTTTTCTAGGCCGAAATAATACCAAGTCCTAGACCGATGGTACTATTCATAGATCGATAAATCACTATTACCGACACTGTAAAAGACTCTGAAAAAAAAAGATTGTTACCTAGAGAATAGCTAAACACTTCAATAAGAGAATCCGGGATTGGAAACTCAAAAAGGGTTGTCTTGTACTCAAGCAAATCAGAGATCTTGTGCAAGATCCTCAGGGTAAATTTAGGCCAAACTGGGCAAACCCCTATAGATGGTAATGAGTTCACCAATCCATGCAACTTGTATCAACTCAAAAGATACATTGTGTGAATGCATTCAGGCATTAGCACTAGAAATATTGCTCCCCTATGTCGCCATTATGCCAAACAATGGTGACCTAACTCCTAGAAATTTGTTCATAAACTATAGGATACATAGGTAGCCCAACTTGCGGGTGCGGTCACAATAATAATAAAAAGATATTTTTGCCCCTCATTTTATGACAATTTAAGATTTTCTATGCCAATTAACAAAAAAATTGAAATCAAAATAAAACAAGTTAAGATGGAAACCTACAAGGGCAGGCGACTTAGGCAAAATCAAAAGCCCACTAAGTTGAGAACCCAAAAGGGGAGCTTAGGCAATAATTAGGGCTTAAACACAACAATTTGATAAAGGATAAAATTGATTCTGCTTCCCAAAAGTGTCAAAATGATTCTCTTTTTACAAACCTCAAATCAATACAGGCTATGTAAAAAGAAAATCAAAAAGGCATTATCACTCAGGCATCTATCTCCTTTGTCTGTATATCTGTGTCAGTCGTCTAAGTATCCACTATCCAGAGTGTCAAAAAACAAAAGTGTGTCAGTTGAACCCTCTATACTTCATGGGTCAATATCCTATCTCAAAGGCCTCATAAACAATACAAGCTGAGTTAAAAAAAAGAAAAGCAAAATTCCTACCTTATCAGCATAAGGTCGGCATGCACCGAGGGACTAGGTGAACCGTCCATACCGCCTCGGAGGCATCTCTCTATAGTCACCAGAATTCTCTAGGTCAACCTGTCTGGTAGAGTTTGGGGTCATCTCAATCACTGCCCAGAGTCTAGCGTCCGTCTCCCGAGTTAGAGTCGCTTTATGCTCTCTCTCCCTGTCTTAATGCTCAGTAACCCACCAAGCCTCATAAGCAGTAGTCCTGCCCCCAGAAACTCCAGCCTTAACCACGTTAGCTCCTCTTGACTAGCTACCCAGTATAGCCACGGTGATCCATGGAGAAATGAGTATGTCTCGAAAAAGATCTCTTACTGGCGACAATCCTTGAACATGCCCCATCTGTCTCATTAGTCTGAAACCAAGATAAAATGAGGTGCTATCCATGCCAAGTAGATAAGCCATTTGATATCTAGCTAAAGGAACTAGAAATCGGCTAATCTTATACCAATCACACCTCCACAAAATCTGATATGGCTTTGGCGCCAACAACCACCACAGTCACTCATCCTCTGACCTGAGTCTCACCACAAATCATCTAGATCGGTGTTGTGATGGCTTGTATTGATGAGACCGTGGTGGATCCACTACCCTCAGACATTGCACCATGATACAGAAAAGAAATAGGCATTTACATGCAATACTCCTTATCCGAACAGCTGTAACATAACCTAAATAGTTCAATCCTTTCCTAGAACATGTAAGACCTGAACTTTGCCCCCACTGCTCAGACCCTCAACTTCGCATCCATATACAACCAAAGCCTAAGCCTTTTTCTTAGAAAGCACCTCATCTAAGCAAAATAAAAGTTAGTTTGAGAGTGCTTACCTAAAGCAGGATTGAACTAGCTGACCATATCCCCTCTATCCTATAAGCTTAGTCAAGGCGCAAAATAGTCTCTACCAAAGCATGCTAGCAATCCCGGTGCCTCGCTTCGTCTGAAGGATAAAGTTTTCCACCCTCAGATCCCGTAGGCTACTGAACCAGTTAGTATGCTAGTGCTCACTAAGTAGAAAGCTAAATCCCAAATCTTGAACCTCTAGTGCTCTAGGTCAACTAAACTCGAGAGAATCCAGGTATTGCTCGACTAGCCTAGATAAATTTACCCAATCCTCCACTACCAACTCCCTTGCCTCCACCATAGAGAGACCCAACATCCTCATGAAGCTCCTATAAAATCCAGTCCTGGTTGGTGTGGCCACCAGAGCCCTCTCAGAACTACTACCCAATAGAGCCGCAAATTCCTCGTATGTCAGACAAATCTCCTCAAATACATGAGCTTGTGGATGCCACAGGAGCATACATGCATCCAGGAAAGCCCAGTCAACCAATAATCCCCTCAGCATCACCAAAGAAGCCATACTATATTGCCTCAAATTAATCTTTTTTACCTTTGTTAGCCTTCTGATCCACCTTTGCATAGCATAACTGATTAATGGCTCCATTTTTGGGCAGAGTGTGTGAAATTTGGAAAATTCTAGCCCTTGAGCGAAAAAAGACAATGATTTGTAGCCATAAATGAAATATTTATAGGATCTCAACCTCCTCCTCCAAGAATGTGTTAGTGTCGATCAAGCCCATATCACTACCGACAGGCCCAAAAATGGTACCATTTTGAACTACACAAAATGCCAAAATTACACCGTTCTTATAACACCCACTGCCTAATCTCGAAGGATTAGATGACGAATGCCACATTCGGTGCTGGAGCACTGTCTTATCTTAATTAATAATCTAAATAATATATTAGATGTGGTTAAGTTTTCATAAGGAGGCAAGTAATTAAAATTTAAAAATAAAAGTTTTAGGGTAATTTCTATGAAAAATTCGCAAGAGTTTCCCTTAAAAATCAACTTGCCACACAAAGAAAACATATACACTTCCAATATTTACTCCTCCAAACCCCAAACTCCAAATCAGATACCATAAGTCACGTAGCACTTCTAAATAATCACATCAACCAACTTAGGTTCTATCATAACATGATATCATCAATTCAAAGAATTAATTGCTAACGATTATTCACTTTAAATTCACATGAAGATAAAACATTTTAATTAATCTCAAATTCATTAATTTACAACTCAATATTTACAACCTCAATCTTTTTACAATATTTCTATACATGCCATAATTTACATCTTAATTTATATCATACTAAAAAATAAAGCTTTTTCTCTGATGATACGCCTCTAGTCTTCAACTAGCACCCACCACTCTTACCTACACGTGATAAAAATAAACGTGCTGAGTATATCAGTCAGTGGTGCTAAATCATTTAATAAAATAACAGAGGTTGCCTAAGCAACAAACCTTAAATTCAAATTTAAACACTTATCTCAAATATAAAATAAATATCCAAGACGTACAACTCAAATTAAAATATTTCAAAGGTCATAAAAATGTTCATTCCTTAAGATAAATTCAAGATTTGACAAACATAACAAAAATTCCATAATTACGAAAACATTTCCTTTTCTTTCATAACAGAACAAAACATATTCTTAATTAAGGGCTTATACGTATTTTGAAAGAAATATAAGCAAATCTGGTTACGTAGATATCAAGAATAGAATTTGGCTTGTGAAAGCGCCACTATATGTGGTCTGTGAAAGCACCACCAAGAAATTGGCCTATCAAAGCGCCACCGGTTGTGGTATGTGAAAGCACCACTAGAAAATTGGCCTATAAAAGCGCCACCAGTTGATAAGCACGTCCACTTATCCAGAAAGGCATCCAGAGCCTAACATATAATCATAGCATAATATAACAGAAGGCTGATAGCCGAGCATGCTCATAACCGGAATAAACCTCATCCTACCAAATTTCAATCATACATACTTGAGCCTAAAATCATATATTTCCATCTTAAATCATCATTTTTCTTATAGACCATTTCATAATAAAAAATTTCATAACTTAACATATTTTTCACAAAATTCCATAAACTTACAACTTAGAAAAATTATCAAATTTGCATACTTTTGCAAAGCAAATTTTCTATTTACAAAACACATATTCAAAATCCTTAATTTGCATTAATATTTTATATAGTTCTTTTTACTAAGGTGTATTTATAAATTAGTCAAATTTTGAGGGTTTTGTAAATAAATGTACTAAATAAAGAAATTTCCAGCATTTTCATAAACTTGACCTTTATTGGATTTCTAGGGAATAACTGGAGTTGTAGATCTCCAAATGGAGTAAAATTTAATTCTTTAGAAAGATAAGACAAAATTATACAAATTTTATGAAAAGGCAATAGTCTAGATCAACCTCTAAGATATAGTAAATAAGCTGAGAACACAGACTAACAACCCAGACCTAATTAAACACATTCAGATTCATTGTTTATTTTATTTCTACTAATCCAACCACTCAATTTTCACAAATTCAAGTCCTATAAAATCTTAAGATACCCAGATACAACTTCCGTGAAGGACATAAGACATTATATTACCATTTTAGTGGCCAAAATAGACAATCAATTCAGATATAGAAGTTAGATAACAAAACCAATTTTGGTATTTAAATCATAAGTTGAGCTACAAGTATTGAAATTGAATACAAGAGGATGTTTTGGAAAGCTAAGAAATAGAGCTACAACTTTCATGAAGAGGTAAGATATAGATGGGAATTATAAAGGGGTCCAAAAAAGACTTATAATCCCACTTATGAACACATCTAACACCAAAATTCATCAATTCCAAATAATTCGCATAAAACCCCAAATTTTCATTTAAAAACATGAATTCTCAAAGTCATATTTAAACCTAAAGATTGAAAACTTGGGAAATGAAAGGAGAAATAGAATAATATTGCACTAACCTCTTAAACAAGCTTCAAGAAGCTTGGAAAGCCTCAATACTTGGCTTTCTCCTTCCCTTTTGAAGAAGGTTCTCCAACTTCTTCACAGTAGGAAAAATTCACATTAAAATCAAGAAATAATAAATGAAAGAAATGTCCTAACCATGAATTCTTCTTATTAATTCACAAAACTCAAAAATCACAACTTACTTACTTTGATGATAACTGTAATTCCATTTGTTCTGGAACTCAAAAATCACAACTCACTTCTTCACGGTAGGAAAAATTCACATTAAAATCAAGAAATAATAAATGAAATGTCCTAACCATGAATTCTTCTTATTAATTCATAAAACTCAAAAATCACAACTTACTTACTTTGATGATAACTCCAATTCCATTTGTTTAGGAACTCCAATTTCCTACTCCTTAGCTTAGGTCATAGTGTCTACTTACTAATTCAAGGATTACTTAAGTGATTTGGTGGAGTTTAGAGGTATAGAAATGAAAAGAAAATGAAAAAAATGGGAGAAGAGAAGAGAAGAGAAGAAAGTGGCGTTGGAAAAGTGGAGAAGAAGGGTGAATAGTGTTTGATGAGTTGTCACTTTTAAGTGGCAAAGTCAAATTTGACTTCTTAATTTTATGCCAAATGAATGGCTATGATCAAGTCTCTAGTATTCTCATCTAATGGCTCTAAATATTCATAAAATAATTCTCCTCTTATTATTATTTAACTCCACCAATTAATTAAATTAATTCCACAAAAATAATTCCTCAATTATTTCTTAACTTACTACACTAGAAAATATTATTCATTAAATACCTTAATTCTCCAAAAATATTCATGAAATATTTTCTACTCACCTAAATCATGCAAACATGCACCAAAAATATTAAATAAAATATTAGACATGCATAGTAATTCTTTCGGACTGAAATAATACCAAGTCTCAGACCGATGATACTATTCATAGACCAGTAAATCACTATTACCGATAGTGAAAAAGAACATTGAAAAATGGACTGTTACAATTCTGAAGGTTAGTAACGCCAATCTTAGGCAAATCAACGTCGACTTGTCCCACACACAAAATAAAGAAAAAAAGGGGAAGAAGAGAGAAAAGAAGAAAGAAAAAATATAAGACTAAAAAACCTTTTCACCAAAATGAATACTGACAGATTGGGACTAGATTTTTCATAGACACCCTTTAAAAAATTAGGTCGAACCACAAAAAATGACATGCCATGTATAACGCATATTTATTCTATTTAATTAATCGTGAATTTTATGTCGAACTAAAGCAAAAATTGGGTGATCAACACCAACTCAAAAAAAATAAGGCAACTATTGTCAAGACAATTCAGTTAACAGGGCAACCAATGCCAAAGCAGTGAAATAGTGCAATTAGCACTAACTCAATCAAAAATAGGGTAGTCAGTGCAATCAAACATGCAAAATAGGGCAACTAATGCTAATCAAATCAGGTTGATTAATGCCAGCTTAGTAAAAATAGGGCGGTCAGCGCCAAATTCATTCATCGCAGGATAACCAATTCCACCAGACTCAAAAATAGGATAATTAGCGCCACTAGACTTTATAACAAGGTGACCAATGCCAATTTAGCAGAAACAGGGCGATCATTAGCAAATCCATTCATCATAGGGAAGCCAGTGCCACCGGACTCAAAACCAAGGCAATCAGTACCACCAAATTCCATAACAAGGCAATCAGTGCCAAACTAGAAAAATAAGGTGATCAATGCCAACTTAACGAAACTGGGTAACTAGTGCCACCATACTCAAAAACAGGGTAATAGGTGTTAACCAATGCTGCCAGCCCTTTTAACTAGATTTCTTCAAAAGGATGTTAGATTTGAGTGGATCGATAGATGTTAGAGTAGTTTTGACAAACTTAAGGTGATGCTTACTGAGGCTCCAATTTTGACTCAACCAACTGTAGGTAGACCATATGATGTGTACAATGATGCTTCACATAACAGATAGGGTTGTGTACTAATACAGGAGGGTAAGGTAGTTAATTATACTTCTCAACAGGTTAAGCCTCATGGGAAGAACTACCCTACTCAAGATTTAGAGTTAGCAGCCATAGTCTTCACTTTGAAGATATGGAGACATTACTTGTATGGTGAGAGATGCCACTTATACACGGATCATAAGAGCCTTAAGTATCTGCTTAGATAGAAGGTGCTTAATTTGAGACAGCGCAGATGGTTAGAGCTTCTGAAGGATTATGACTTCACCATTGATTACCATCTGGGTAAAGCGAATGTGGTTGGAGATTGACTCAAAAGAAAGGCATTGGTTGCTCTTCATGCTATGAACGCTTGCTTATTTATGGCTAGAGATGGTATAGTAGAGCTTATGGTTAGACATAGCCTACTTCAGCAGATCAGAGATGCATGGAGGGGTGATGAGACTATTGCATTGTGGAAAGGCTTAGTCAAGGATGTTAAGAAGAAGAGATTTGTTATTACAGATGCTGACTATTTGTATTTTGAGGAGCAGATCTGCGTGCCTAAGATTTCTCATTTGAGGAGGAATATTTTAGAGGAGGCCCATAGTACTCCTTATTCTATGCATCTGGGTAGTTACAAGATGTATCAGCATCTAAGGTCACAACATTGGTGGCCGACTATAAAGAGAGACATTGCAGATTATGTATTGAGATGCTTGACTTGTCAGAAGATTAAGGTGGAGCATCAAGTTCCTTCAGGTTTGTAATATCTTATTACCAGAGTGGAAATGGGATAGTATAACCATGGACTTCGGGATGGGGTTGCCTACGACTCCTAAGAAGAAAGATGCCATATGGGTGATAGTCGACAAATTGACTAAGTCAGCACATTTTTTTCCTGTTAGGACCGACTTCTCCATGTATCAGTACATAGATCTTTATATTGATGAGATAGTGAGGCTACATGGGGTCCCTTCCTCCATTATTTTAGATAAGGATCCAAGATTTACTTCCAAATTTTAGAAGGAACTACATGAGGCTCTAGGCACTAGATTACACTTCAGTACAACTTTCCATCTTTAGATTGATGACCAATCAGAGCGGGTGATACAGATTCTTGAGGATATGTTAAGAGCTAGTGTAATTGAGTTTGAGGACAGTTGGGGGAAGCATATTCAACTTACGGAGTTCACTTATAACAACAATTAGCAATTGAGTATTCAGATGCCTCCATTCGAGGCATTGTATGGTAGGAAGTGTAGGACACCTTTATGTTGGACAGAGCTCAATGAGGGCAAGATTATTGGTCTAAATTTGATCCGAGATATAAAAAATAAAGTTAGGGTCATTAAGGAAAGGTTGAAAGCAGCTTTGGATCATCAAAAGTCATATGCTGATTTGAAAAGGAGGGATATAGAGTATTCAATGGATAATAAAGTGTTCCTTAAGGTGTCTTCATGGAAGAAAGTTTTGAGATTTGGAAAGAAGGATAAGCTTAGTCCTAGGTTCATTGGTCCATAAGAGATCATTGAGCGTGTGGGTCCATTAGCCTATAGACTAGCTTTACCACTAGACCTGGATCAGAAACATAATGTCTTCTACGTATCCATGCTACAGAGGTACAGATCAGACCCATCTCATGTTATTTCAGTTGAGTCTATTACCATTGAGCTGAACTTGACCTATGAGGAAGAACCAATAAGAAAACTTGCAAGGGAGGTTAAGGAATTAAGAAATAAGAGAATTCCTCTAGTAAAGGTCCTTTGGAGGAATCACAAGACGAAGGAAGCTATGTGGGAAAGAGAGGAAGAAATGAAACATCAACATCCTTAGCTATTCATATCAGGTGAGTTTTGAAGACAATATTCCTTAAGGGGGGAGAACTGTAACAGTCTATTTTTCATAGTTAGTAATTAGTGAATAGTGTTTTCTATTGAATATATATTAAGGAAAATTGAGGAATTAATTTTATGGAGTTAATAGAATAGATATGTGGAGTTAAATAATAATTTGTGGAGAATTATTTGGTGAATATTTTGGATCTTAGGATTAAATACCATGACCAAATCTAAGCCCTCCATTTGTCATCTCCTTATGAATTAGCAACATTTGAATTTGTTGACTATAATTTAACAATACTTATCTCTTAACATTATTTTTGCTTCTTCCTTTATACTTGGATGTTAGCTTCATCCTTCCATGTAACATTCTATTTATTTATTGTCTTTTTCAATGTCGATAATAGTGATTTACCAGTCTGTGAATAGTACCATTGGTCTGGGACTTGGTATCATTTCGATCCGAAAAAATTACTACATGTGTCTAATATTTGATTTAATATTTTTGGAGTCTGTTTCCATGATTTAGGAGGGTAGAAAATACTTTATGAATATTTTTGGAGAATTAAGGCATTTAATGACTAGTGATTTTTAGTGTAGTATGTTAAAGAATAATTGAGGAATTATTGAATTAATTAATTAATTGGTGGAGTTAAATAATAATTAGAGGATAATTATTTGAGAAATATTTAGAGGCATTGGATGAGAATACCTTGACTTGATCATAGCCATTCATTTGGCTTAAATCTAAGAAGTCAATTTCTACTTAAAGTTACCACCTAAGCAACAATATTCACTCATCCTCATCCCCCCTCTTCCACGCCATTTTCATATTCTTATTCTTCTCTATTTTATTCAATTTCTTACCACTAACTACCTCAAATTTCATGAATTAAACCAAAGATTAGTAATTAAACATTAAGAATTAAGTAAGAGAAGCAAGAATTTGGAGTCCTAAGCTTAAGAATTGGAGTTTCTACCAAAAGTAAGTTGTGGTTTTTAAGTTTTGTGATTTAATGAGTAGAATTCAAGGATTAGGCATGTAATTGATGCATTAAGTCATGCTCCATTCATTTCTTTGGTTAATTTTGATTTTTATGTGCATTTTTCCTATTTTGAAGAAGTTGTTGAACCCTCTCTTAAAGGGAAGGAGAAAGCCAAAGAGTGAGGGTCTCCAAGCTTCTTTAAGAGGTTAGTGCACTATTATTTCCATTCCCCTTTCATTTTTTTTAAAGTTTCAATTTTTAGGTTTTTGAATGATTTTTGATGATTTTGTGTTTTTAGTGGGGAATTGGTTAATTGCTTGTTTTCATACGATTTTCCATGATTTCTAAGCATGATGAGATGCTTGAATGGGAAGAGGAACATCTCCTTTCCCTTTCCCCATGTTTAGTCGAACCTCCTTAGGAGGAAGGGGTTTGAGTGTCCTTTGATTTTCTTGCTTGATTTGGACTTTAACGAGTTAATTGATAAGTAAATTAATGATAGTGATAACCTCTTCCTTGAATTTCAATGTTTAAGAAATTTACAAGACTTAAAGAAAGCTTGAAATGTGCAAAAGATGAGTTTTAGGACTAAATGTGTTTAAGTAAATGATTTAATGTTTTAATTAAGCCTTTTAAGCTTGAAATGTGGTACTTGGTGGAAGAGGAACACTTTTCCCTTTCTTGACACAAAGAGGCCGAACCACCCTAGGGTGGTAAGGCATGTTTTGTTTTCTTTAAATGTTGATTTTAAGATATTTCAAGTTGTGTATATGGAGGTATTATGGAAGTAAGGTTTTTGTTTGAAATATGAAGTGATTTTGTTGAATTTTACAAGTTGTAAGTTAAGGAATTTTCAAATAATAAGAACTAAGTTAAGAGGTATTTTGCTAAGGAACAATTTATAAGAAATAAGATCATTTATGAAGGAATGGATTTATTTTGGGCTCTACTATGCATGATTGAAATGTAGTATGATGAGATTGATTTCAATATGTGAGCATGCTCGAGTTATCAGCCCATTCTATTATGTGGAGCTATGATCATAAACTAGGGTTATCAGCCCTTATGAATAGGCGAATGCACTTATTATGTGATAGGGGTGGCGCTTCCACAGGCCACGATTGTGTGATGAGGGTGGCCCTTCCATAGGCCACGATTGTGATGAGGGTGGCACTTTTGTGATGAGGGTGGCACTTTCATAGGCCATGATCGAATCTGCTTACGTTCATTATGTATTAGTACGAGCCTTAACTAAGAACGAAATTTTAATTTGCTATAAAGAAATGAAGATACATTTGTATTTATGAACTTCTATATGATTTTTGAAATGTTTAAATTTAATTAGTACGACTTCGGTATTTAATTTATATATATTGATTTGAGTATTTTAAAGGGTATTTGAGACTTGTTATTTTGGTTATTCTTTGTTATTTTAATTGATAATTATTTAGCACCACTGAGTCTTATAGTCAATGCTTTGATTTTTATCACGTGCAGGTTAAGAACGGTGGACGCTACTCGAAGAATGAAGTAGTAGCATCGGAGTAGGAATATTATCTTCGGGCAAGACATATAGTAATTTGTAGTTTTTGGCATGTATATAAAAATTGTAAATGATTGAGGTTATATATATTAAGTTTATAATTCATTAAGAGTTGTGATTAATTAAGTAATAACATCTTATTATATTTATGGTGTATGATTGTTGACAATTTAATCTGTCGAATGAATGTTATAATATCATGATAGAACCTAAAATAATTGATGGATATTTAGAAGTTCTTGGGATTTTTTTGTATTGAATTGGAGTTTCGGGGTTTGGAGGAATTAATACTGGAAGTGTATATGCTTTCGTTGTGTGGCAAGTAAATTTTTAGGGGAAACTCTTGCGAATTTTTCATAGGAATTTCCTTTAATATTATTTTTAAATTTTAATTACTTGCCTCCTTATGGAAACTTAGCCACTTCAAATATATAATCTAGAGTAATAAGTGAGATAAGACGGCGCTCCGACACCAAATGTGGCATCCGTCGTCTAGTCTTCCGGGATTGGGCAGCGGGTGTTACATTCTATGTCCTCCATTTTCTTTCGATTTCTCTTACTATCAAACTACACTAAATTAACCAAAATAAACCTTAGTTAAGTGATTAAATTTAAAGAATTAAGCAAAGAAAGTGGAAATTGGTGAGTTTAATCAAAGAATTTTGAGAACTACTCTAAGGCAAGTAAGTTGTGAAATTAAGCTTTAAGATTTAGCTAAGAATTCTATGATATTTAAGTGTTGGCACATGCTAGTTTATGCTCAAATCATGCTTCATCTCCTTCTTTGTTATTTTTCTTGATTTTAATATATGTTTTTGCTACTTTGAAGAGGTGGGTGAACCATCTTCCAAGGGGAAAGAGAAAGCTTAGGACTAAATTTTTCTAAGCTTACTAAAGCTTGTTAGTAAGGTCAGCACACTTATACTTTTCATTTTCTTTCAATTTACAAAGTTAGAAATTTTTAGTTTTTTAGTGAATTTTGAGGATTTTACATTTTATGTTGTGATTTTTTATATGTGATTGTTTAAATGAGTTTTTGAATGATTTATAAGCATGGTAGAGTACTTAATTAGAAGGGGAAACAACCCCTTCCTACCACACTAAGAGTGGTCGAACCTAGCTTAGTGAAGGACCCTATGTTTTTTTTTTTTTTTATTTCTATGTTTGATATTGACTCTAATGAGTTAGTTAATAATTAAATTAATGGTGGTTTAAACCTCTTTCTTGTATATTAGTGTTTAAGAATTTCTTTAAGAAAGAGAGCTTTAAATGAGTAAAAATGAGTTTTAACGCTGATGTTTTTCAGTAAAGGTTTTAATGCTTTCATTAAGTATTTTTAGCTTGAAATATGGTATTTGGAGGAAGGGAAATTTCCTCCCCTTTGTTAACCCAAATAGTCTGAACCACCCCAAGGTGGTAAGACAGATGATTTTCTTTCTCTAGATGTTGGTTTTAAATATTTTATGCTATGTATATATGTGTGTTATGAAAGCATGATTTTTGTTAGGAATATGAATGAGTTTGAAGTTAAAACATTGAAGTAAAAACATTTGAGTTATGAAAAGTTATGTTAAGAAATGAGTTATAAGAAATATGATGATTTATGAAGAAATAATATAATTTGGGCTCTTATATGCTTTGCTTGAAAGGTCATATGATATAATTCATTTATATAAGATGAGCATGATTGGCTTTGATGCCATTATGATATGATATGGTCTATGATTATATGCTAGGCTATGGATGCCTTATATTTAAGCGGATGTGCTTATTATGTATAAGTAGGCTTTAATGCCTTTATATTATGGTTAGCGACCTAAGGCCAAATATGTTGTGATGCGAAATCAAATCTATTATTTTTTCTCCTAGTGTATATGTGCCCCAAAAATATAATGAAATGAAAGAAACATGAACATTTTATATGTTTATCATTTTGTTAACTTATGGTTAAGTTTTCATATGATTTATGTTTTAAACATGTTTTATGGTTGAATGTAATACTATACTCTAAGTTAGAATATATGTTAAAAACATAAATGTGATGATATTTATGATGATTTAGATTATTTTATTGAGGTGAAATTATAGAAGTGCCTATGACTTGTGTTGATTTGGAGTTTGATGGGGTTTGGAGGATTATAATTGGAAGTGCTTTCTTTTTCATTTGTTTGGCAAGTTTCATTTTTGAGGGAAACTCTTATAGTTTTTTTGCAGTAATTTTCCCTAATATTTTAGTTTTAAAAAAAAAAATTTGCCTAACATGTGAATACTTAGCCTTTCTTATATATTTCCTGATCTGTATTAGCTAAGATGGTGCTCCAGAACCGATTTTGGCGTTTGCCATCAAATCGTTGGGGATTTGGCAGAGGGTGTTATGTCAGGGGTGATGGTAGACCCCACTTTTGCCCCACCTATTGAGTCAGTGCAGGTTAGGAACCATTCACGCTCCCTCCAGACTCAGTAAGCGGAGAATAAGTAGTAATGGGTGAGACATAACTCATCTTGACTAGAAATCTTCAAAAGATGTGTAACACCCACCGGTCAATCCCGAAGAACCAGACGACGGATGCCACAATCGGTGCCGGAGCACCGTCTTATGTCACTTATTAAAGCTAGATCCCAAATTAGAAGTGGTTAAATTTCCATAAGGAGACAAGTAATTTACATTTTGTTTTGTGTTTTGTTTTTTTTTATTATTATATATAGAAATATTGTTAAAGAAATTCCTATGAAAATTTTGCAAGAGTTTCCACTAAAAATTAACTTGCCACACTGTGAATACTCAAATTTTGAGGCTCAAAAGGCAAGTTTTGAGAATTCTCCGGAACGAGAAAAACTAGAAGGTCTGTCGGCCGCTGCGGCCATAGCTGCTATCGCCGGCGGCTGTCGCCGCCGGCAACAGCGGCTGCGGTCGGCCTTTAATACCCAATTTTTAGGCTCAAAAAACCTATTTTCCCGAGCTGCAAACAGCCCGGCCGGACCAAAGGCCATTTTGGAAGTTCATCGAAAGTATGCCAATATGGTACTTGAAACGTCCGAAAAATTACGAGGATCGCAGAACTGGTCCCGGAACTCGCAAAAAAGCCTCCAGAAGTGGAAAAGATAGAGAGGGCGGAACGCAGCCGCCCTAGCTAGGGCGGCTGCGCCTGCCCAGCAGGGCGGTCGGACCCGCCCTGGCAGGGCGGGCGCGCCCCCCCGGGCAGGGCGTGATCCCGCCCCATCAGGGCGGTCGCGCCCGCCCTCGAGTCCATTTTTGCCTATAAAATCAGGCCCCGGGCTCCGTTTTCAAACACAGTCTGTGTTGACGGACATTCCCTTTCTCCCTTACGCTCCTTGTGTTTCTTTACTGCTTTTCTACATTTTTAATTTCTGCATTCTAGTTTGTTATTTGGTCACCTAAATTAAACCAATTAATAATTCCTTTAACAAGAAGCTGATTCTGGAGTTAAGAAGCGGGCGTCGATTAAATCAGGTATGTAAGACGAAACTCTGCCTATTTAATTTCAGCACTCCATGCCTATTTCTCTTCTACTCCTAATAATTCTATAACTGCATAAATGCATCCATCTCATCATTGCCTCGGTGAATAAATTTAGGCTAATGCCCGGTTAATCAATAATCGTGGTATTAAAGCCTTAAATCCGACAATATTGGCCTAAAAGACCTAGTTAATCAATAACTATGGTTAATAGCCTCTATTTCGAATGGTCCGGCTTCGGTCCAATTAATCAATAATTGTGGCTAGAAAGCCTTAATCACTCAATTATAACATGATTAAGCTAAATGTCCGGTTAATTAATAATCGTGCCATTAAAGCTTAAATCCGACAATATTGGCCTAAAAAGACCT
>CANUEP010043086.1:0-22908 GCA_947857235.1 Jatropha podagrica | reverse complement strand
TGCACACCATGCCTTAACCATTGTGTAATTAATCTAGTAATTAGGTTAATTAAAATTGGAGTCATTTAGGGTTTTCCTAGTTTACCCTTAAATAATTAAACCAGGTGGCGACTCTCACACATCACGTGCATTTCTATCCTTTTGCATTACGCATTATGCTATATGCATTCCGGGGGGTAGGGGTTCACACATGACTGCATAAAATTGAGGTAAGTCATTTGACGTGATGTATGTATGCATGAATGCTTATGGAATGACACATAAAAATATAATCACACAAGACAATACAATGAAATGCAATTAATGTCATATTCTACCATGATTCGATTGGGATTATTCAAAATATAGATTAGAGAAGGAATTTCAAGAATTTGCAGGAATCAAAACGGACATTTATTCTATAACCAAATAGTTGGAATGTTTCTTTTTTTTCTACATTCAAATAGTGCTGACATTTGAACAATTCCTCTTTTTTTTAACAAACGTAACACATTTGTAATAAAGGTCTTCATATGTCGACTCCCGAACCTTGGTTCGTTTTTATTTAAGTATTTCTCTTTAGTCTTTCTCTCTTTGATACTTTGAACAATGGAATCGAGGCATGACAAATGTAACATCCTAATTTTCAAAGAAAGTATTATATTCTAAATATTGTGTAAATTAAGTAAATAAATAATAAATGAGTATTTTACAAAATATGAAACCTATTTAAAATATTACTGAAATGCAAAGAAATAAGATTTGTAAGAAATATTGGAGATCCTAAAACTATTAGATGTGTGATAACATAAATGCATAAAAATATATATAAGTCTTAATAAGAAAATTTAAGATTTGAAGGAATAAATTTGTAAATCAAATAAGTTTAAGTAATAAAAATATTAAATGACGTAAAAGAGCATCTAGACTGCTACTTAACCAAAGTGATAAAGGGGATAAAAGGAAAACTTTATTCTTACAAGTGACAGTTTAATAGTTGCACAACACATACATAATTCATCATTCTAAATTGTGAAAATAAGTGTACTAAAGAAGTAAACATTTTTTCACCTATTCATATTTTCAGTTTAGACGTATCTTTCCCATTTCATTTTCTTCTTTCTATTATTTGTTATAAGATAGACAATAATTCAATCTCTAATTAATGAAAGGGAGAGAGTTGTATTAAAGAAGAGATCATATTTTCACTGATTCACACCTTCATTTTAAATTTGATTTTCTCTCTTTCACATTTTCAAGTTAATTTCTTCCTTTCACATTTTTCTTTCAATCAATCTAACAATCGCTAGAAATCAATTATCATAAAATAACAAGTGACTCATCATCTAAATTAAGAAAAGGGAAAATAAGTGTATTAGAGAAAATACCATATTTTCTTCTATTCACATCTTCATTTTCAAACTTAGTTTTCCCTTTTCATTTATTTCTCTATAAATACCCTACTTCCCTAAGATTATTTACAATAAAAAAAATTAGAAACATACAAGTGTTTTAAGGAGGGATTAAACCCACAAGTGATAGGAAGGAAGAGAAAATCATAAGGGAGCAAAGAAATGTATGAAATCCGAAAATTCTGTTTTATATTTTAAATTATATTTTCTAAGTTTTAATCTTTATTTTGATGATTTAACGTTTAAAATTTATCTTTTAATATATTAAGTAACCATTCAATATGTAAACATTATTTTGGATAGAAAGTAATTAAACATGTAAAAGCTAAGAAAATTTTATTTTTCCAAACTGTCTTAATAAGACTGCTTAAATTCAACTACTATGTTTTGTTCAATTAAATATGTGAATGAATTTCAAAAATTATTAATTTTTGCAGAAACACAGCCTAAGATGTTAGTAAGGTTGTGTTAGAAGGAAAAGTCTAAATAATGAGAAAAATTGAAAATATTAATAAAATGAATGAGACTACTCAGTATAAGAAAGTTGAAAATTTTGGTTTTATAAGTAATTTATTTAAATAGGTTAATGGATTCCAAAATTTATGAAATTTAATATGGTAATGCCTTGAGATGTTAAGAACTACCTGATAAAGTTTTAGGTAGAGGTGATCCTGGTCCGTCAACTTCTTGATTCTTTCCTACAATAAGAAGCCTGTGATCAATGTAAATATTGTTGTTAAATTATATAAACTCTAGTTGCTCCATAGTATCTTGTGGATGATATTAGTATTGGATGTGTGTAAGCTTTATTGCAACGTATTGAGAGAGTAAGATGTGTCTATACAGAACATGAGGAAGAATATTCTCAGTGACCCTGGAAATTTAATAAAAGTAATAAAATTGATTGTGGCCCACTTAAGTAAATATTCAAGATAAGTAATATATGTATTGTGGATTCTACAAGGTGCTCGGTAGCTTTAAGCCTACTTAGACCCTAGGACCCTCGCACCATTGAAAATTGGGGTGTGACAATAGAATACTCCTATATGGCTACAAGAAAATAAGCTAAGTGATGTATGAATGCAATACAGCACAAACATAGCAAGTATATACAAGCAAAAGGGATGGGAGTAAGGAAATGCATGACCTCCACCCTTATAGCTCCCACACACGATTCATGGTCTAGTCTCTTCTATTCCTAGGACATTTGGGTTAGGCCTATAAACCAACATTGGGTTTTGGACCTAACGTCTCTCATATTTATTTGATAAATGTATCAAAAAAATATTATTACGGTATATCCTAAGAGGAAAGAACTATAGTCTACTACATGAGCTTAGGCTAGGTATGCAAAGTCCTAGGTTCCATAAGTGAGAATTGGGTGTTTCCTCCCATTTACTTTGGGTCTAAGTAAAAGGTGATAACGGATTGGGCTAACTCTTTTGATATACGAATAGATACTTGACTTATGGGTAGTCTATATCAGTGGTGGATCTCAACAGTCGAATAGACTGAGGAGATCACATCCCCCTATATCATCGAAGGGTGTTGGGTAGAAATGAGAATCGAGAAGAGAACAAATGCATGAATGTCATTTATGAGTGCATAAAATTAAAGACAATTTAAATTGATAGCACAATTAATAAATATGAATATTTGGATAATTAATGGAGTTAACTCTCATAAAATCCCCAATAGAGTCGCTAGACCAAGGACGATGCGGCTTCCGCGCAACGTCTCATGGTTTTATCAAGAGTGTCTTGAGTAAATCGAATTAAACAAGCTTGGTTCATTTTCATTCAGAAAAATTATTTTATCCAATCCCTTTGATCCTTAGAGAAGTATTTCCTTACTTCGGTAAGTTTTAAAATGTTAGAGTTGCCACCCTATTTTACTAAATTAGAGAAAAATCTCGATTAATTAATTCATTGGAACTAATTAATCCGGTTTTAACCAGAGTGAGTTCGAGAGTTGAGTACGGAAATGGAAAGGTGTTAGGCACCCATTCCGCTCGGTCTAAATCGGCCTCCCAATTGTCCGCATATTCATATTCATTAATTGCGGTATTAATCTAAACTGAGATGTAAAATATTTTATGCAAATTTTGAAAACAATGTCAATCATATATATTATCACCACTCAAAACATTCATCAAAAATGAAAGTTAAACATCCACAAAGAAGGAGGGAGGAGAAAAGATTACAAACCACCATAATAAAATATATTCTACCCATTTATCCCATTATATATTCCCATTTCCATTTAATTAAGATAAATCAACAGTAATAAAATTATTACAGATTTCTTGAATAAATGACATTAAACTCAAAAATTAAAATAAATATATTCAACCATTATAACACATTCAAACATTCATACAACATGATTAATGCAAGAATTAACTAGAAATCATCAAAACATAAATGTCAGTTCAATAAATGATGAATAATCACAAAATAGACAATAAATAATAAAAATTGAAATTGACAGAAATATAAAATTTTTGACAGAAATTAAATAAACAACATATAATCATAATAATATGAAGAACAAATATTAAATGTGTATAAAATATATGCTAGAAAATAAAATATAACGATTTTAGTGTTATTTCAAGCTCATGATCACAATGTTTATCTTGTTAGATGAACAAAATTCACAAATCCTAAAAGAAACAAAATTGAAATCATTAACGTACTCATCTGTATCAAACATGGATTTTCGACTCTTAAGCCATAATCCACTTTGACCTTAAAATCTAGGTATGATTTGATGTTTTTTATCTTATTTCTCTTATAGAACTTATAGACTAACACCACTGAAAATAGATTAAGTCCATTTCCAAGGTAAATGAAACCTATAATCATCAAAAGATCGAAGGGAAGAAGGTCGATAGCAATCTGTCAAGTTTCTGAGCATTTCTAGACACCTTAGCTTGAAGGCGTGAGCCTTAAGCTTATGGCATGTGCCTTCAGCTTAAGGCATGCGCCCTAAGCTTAAGGCTAGCGCCTTCGCACATAGAAATGCAGCAGACTACTACAAAATTGAATTTTTACGTGTTCCTCTCGTAAAAAGTCAATTTTCTAAAGTTATAAGATAAAAAATGGACAGAAAATAAAAAGAAAATGAAGTTTAGACTCTCAGTTACATTATTTTGAAGGAAAATTGATGGCATGCTTGAAGATTGATGAAGAACACCTCAAGAACACTTGATCTTTGAAGATGATCCAAGTTTGTGTGTTGATTTCATTTCTAGAAGTGTCTGTGTGTAAAACTCATTGGCTATCCTAGAAACAATCTATTACATGATTAAACTAAGAAAACTCTTAAGCTTTTTATGGAGAAATTGAGTTTACATTGTGTTTTTGATTTGTTGTTTGTGCTTGATTTGTTGTTTTTGTGTTTTTATTCTTAGTATTCTCTCAATTCACAGTTGCCCAACCCTAAAAAATGCCCACAAAAAAAATGCCAACCTTTTAACCCTAGAGTTAGAGTTGAATTTATAAGCAAACAGTTGTTCCAGCACTATTCACTACCTATATGACATGTGGGCTCCACATATGGGCTCCACAAATGATTTGTTTTTTTATTTTTCGTGAAATCATTTCAAATGGTATGTGCATCAACCTAATTTCGTGAAAATTTATCCCCGTGTGCACTTGGGACTCATTTCCAAACTTTATTTCGGTGCAAACCCCGAAAATGTGAAAACGATCTAATGGATCCGATTTCTTACCCTAAGATTACTAGTTCAAGAATTGAATCAATCAGACGTTTCGAACTCATTCTACCACAAGAAATGTCATCACCATTGATGGGCCCCTTAAGGGTCACTAATGGGCCCCACCAGCAACCAACTTGATTTTCATGAAATTGGTTTGGGTGATGTACAGAGTGTCGTAGGACACTAAGGCACATCCCAGGTGTACCCAAGATATGCTTATCAATCCCATTTTGCCAAAAAAGTGAAAAAGGCACTAACGGTTGCACTTGCTAAACTCAAATCATTGCTTCAGGATCAAGTTCATTGGGTGCTTTAACTTCTTTCGTTAGTAATATAGGCTATCATTATAGAGTCTATTTTTGGGCAACAATTGAGCATCTATAGAGAGATAGAGATAGAAAAGGGTAAATAGCATTTTGGTAGAAGAAAGAGAAAATAATTGAGTGAAATTATGGTTTTAGGAGAGAGAAAAACAACCACTTCTCTTTTAATTGAGCAAAATTAGCTTTCATTTAAAGGTTTAGTAAAAATATCTACCAATTTCTTTTTAGTAGGGACAAACTCAACCACTATATCACTTTTTTGAACATGACCTCATATGAAGTGATGTCTAAGTTCTATGCGCTTAGTTCTAGAGTGCTGGATTGGATTTTTAGATGGGTTTATAGCGCTTATGTCATTACACCTGATTGGAACTGTTTCTAATTTCAGACCATAGTTTTCCAATTGTTGTTTCATCCATAAAACTTGTGCAACACAGCCTCTAGCACCAACGTATTCTACTTCTACAATAAAGAGAGCAATAGAAAGTCTGCTTCTTACTAAACCATGATACAAAGGCGCTACCTAGAAACTGGCAAGTTCTAGATATGCTCTTTTATCTATTTACTTCTTGCAAAATCAAAATCACTATAACCAACCTGATCAAATGTATCATCTTTAGAATACCACAGACCTAGATTAGAAGTTTCACAAAGATATCTTAGAATTCTTTTGACAGCAATTAAATGAGATTTTTTGGGACATGATTGAAATCTAGCACATAAACAAACACTAAAGTGAATGTCAGGTCTACTTGCAGTAGGATATAGTAAAGAACCAATCATATTTCTAAACAAGTTAACATCCACTGTAATGCCTAATTTTTCAGTGTCTGAAATAGTAATATACCGGTTTGTGAATATTGCCACCAATCTGGGAATTAGTATTATTTTAGTCTAGAAAAATTAATATTTTATTTTATACTTTATTTAATATTTTTGGAGCATGCATACATCATTTTGAAGGGAAGAAAATAAGTTATGAATTTATTTGGAGAATTTAAGTGCTCGTTGAATAGTGAAGTATATTTGATATTTATAATAATTAGAAAATTTTGATAATTATTTTATGGAGTAATTACAACATTTTTAATGGAGAAAAATAATAATATGAGAGATATTAATTAAGAAATTATTTTCACGGAGTAAAGTTAAGAATTATCTGAAGATAAATAATAATTTGGATCGAATTAATTAGAGAATATTTTTAGCCATTGGATTAGAAAACCATAGACCCAATCTTGACCCTCTAAATGTTATCAATTAAGTAATAACTCTTTCTTTCTTTCTTCTTCTTCTTCTTTCCTTGCCGACAAACTATCCCTCCCCCTCTCTATTTTTATTTCTTCAATTTTCTACAACATAAGTACTTAAATTTGCTCATAAGACATGAACGAAATCACCAACTACAAAAATTAAAGCTTGTTTTGAGGTTTGCATTCATAAACACTCTTTCCACATTCAATTTTGGATTTGAGAATTTACGCTTTTAAGTAAAAATTTTGTGTGAATTGCTTGAATTGATGAATTTTAATGTTAAATGTGTTCTTAGGTGGGCTTAGAAGCCATTTTTTGACCCTTATATTTCCCATCTGTATATGATCTTTTCATGAAAGTCGTGGCTCTACTTCTTAGCTTTCCGAAACATCCTCTTATGTCTACTTTAGATACTTATAGCTCAATTTATGATTTTAATACCGAAATTGATTCTATCATGGCATCCCACCTATATGTCCAAACTGATTATCCATTTTGGCTACTAAGATGGTCATATTATGTCTTGTGTTCTTTATGAGAGTTGTAGCTTTACTTCTTATATTTTGCAAAACATCCTTTTATGTCTAATTTAGATATTCCTAGCTCAACTTATGATTTTAATTACAAACTTGGTTCTGTCATGGCATCTCACCAATATAAAAATTAGGAGATTTTGTGTGAATTGCTTGAATTGATGAATTTTGATGTTAAATGTGTTTTTAGGTGGGATTAGAAGCCATATTTTGACTCGTTATATTTCCCATATGTATTTGATCTCTTCATGAAAGTTGTACCTCTACTTCTTAGCTTTCCAAAATATCCTCTTATATTTAATTTAGATACTTGTAGCTCAATTTATGATATTAATACCAAAACTAGTTCTGTCATGGCATCCTGCCTACATGTCCGAACTGATTATCCATTTTGGCCACTAAGATGGCCAGACTTTGTCTTGTGTTCTTCATAAGAGTTGCAGCTTTACTTTTTATATTTTGCAAAACATCCTTTATGTCTAATTTAAATATTCGTAGCTCAACTTATGATTTTAATTGCAAAATTGGTTTTTTCATAGCATCCCACCTATCTAAAAATTTGGGAAATTTGTGTGAATTATTTGAATTGATGAATTTTGATGTTAAATGTGTTCTTAGGTGGGATTAGAAGCTATTTTTTGACCCCTTATATTTCCCATCTATATCTGGTCCCTTCATGGAAGTTGTGGCCCTACTTCTTAGCTTTCCAAAACATCCTCTTATATCTAATTTAGATACTTGTAGCTTAATTTATGATTTTAATACCAAAACTGGTTCTGCCATGGCATCCCACCTGTATGTCCGAAATGATTATCTATTTTGGCCACTAAGATGGTCTGATTATGTCATGTGTTCTTCATGAGAATTGTAGTTTTACTTCTTATATTTTCCAAAACATCATCTTATGTCTAATTTAGATATTCATAGCTCAACTTATGATTTTAATTCCAAAATTGATTTTTTCATGGTATCCCACATATATAAAAATTTAGGAATTTTGTGTGAATTGCTTGAATTGATGAATTTTGATGTTAAATGTGTTCTTAAGTGGGACTAGAAGCCATTTTTTGACCCCTTATATTTCCCGTATGTATCCAATCTCTTCATGAAAGTTGTAGCTCTACTTCTTAGCTTTTCAAAATATCATCTTATGTCTAATTTAGATACTTGTAGCTCAATTTATGATTTTAATACCAAAACTAGTTATGCCATGACATCCCACCTATATGTCTGAACTGATTATCCATTTTGGCCAGTAAGATGGCCAGATTATGTCTTGTGTTCTTCATGAGAATTGTAGCTCTACTTCTTATATTTTTCAAAACATCCTCTTATGTCTAATTTAGACATTCGTAGCTAACTTATGATTTTAATACAAAAACTGGTTCTATCATGGTATCCCACCTATATATCTGAAATGATTGTCCATTTTGGCCACTACTATAGTCAGATTTGTTGGATTTCAATAGCAAATATGTGTAACAGAATAATATAATTAAAAAATTAATTATACTAACAGGGATCCATTTAAATGAATAAAGCAATAAAATTTATTTAGAAGAATACCTCTTTTGCAGATTCTTCGAAACTTCGTTCTATGCGGCTAAGTTGTTATAAACCACAAGCCATCCAAACGTCCGGCCTCTAGTACTATCCACATGAATGGACAATAAAAAAACTCTAAAATCACTTTTAGAGAGTTGAGAGATTAGAGCGTATGATGGTGCTAGCTATCATAGGCTCTCTATTTTGTTTTGTGGCTATAAGCAACAACTAGCTCTCACGTTCCACCAGTCTATGCTGTTTCTTAAACCTTATATAGGAAACCCTAGGATTTTATTTATTTAAACAATTTAGGAAAACATTTTAAATAAATAAATTATAATTAAATATATATGTGCTTATTTATTAATTTAAACAATTTAAATAAATAAATCATAATGCATATATTAATAAAATTTTCAATTTAATTAATTGTATTTATTTATTTAAAAATTTTCAATTTAATTAATTGTATTTATTTATTTAACTATTTAAATATATAAATCATGATTAAAATATTATGTTTATTTAATCTAAAATTTATCTTAATAAATTTTAGATATAAATCAATTAAGCCAATATTTAATCATCTAGGTAAAATTGTAATCAAATATAAATTATAATTTCATCCTTAACTCCACAAAACTTATTTGTAATCAAGTCATAATTGATTCGATTTCTCTTTTTCACTTTCTCATATCCATTCTTATGTGTGTGATTTTCTAGGTTCTAAATATCCTCGCAATAAATATTAATTAATTAATATTTAAAGGTCAAGTACATTGTCTAGTAACATGTCAAGATTATCCAAATATCTGAAAAGTCAAAGTGGCTTGACTTAACCTTTCATTGAATGATTTATCAATGTAATTAACAATGTAATTAATATCCCTTCATCATTAATATTCTGATTTAGTAATTAGGCACATGGTGTGTCTGCTTTAGTAATTCATGTTAGTTCTCTTAACCTTAATTATTGATCAGTTGAAAGAAATTTCAAATCTCATTTGCTAGTTTCATTCTATCTTGCGCATGGATTTCTTAATCGATGTGAAGAATAATTTAGAACATTTTTGCTAATTTACTTAGGATGATGAATCTTCTCTTAATTATACAAGTATTTTCATATAGTTCCTACTATGTCCAATTAATCGTTGCTTATTATTTATATAACGAATAATGTGAATGAAGAATCAAAATATAATCATCCCTATATAAGATAGCTTAGTAATCTCAAGTTGAAGGATCACTTACACAATCATCACTTGAGTATTCCTAGACACAAGTAACTCTCCATATGGAATTCTCATATGGGTCAATTTAGTGGACTTGTTTAAATAATAAGCACTTATGTATTAGTTCTAGATATCACATATATCTCAGCTTATAAGAACAATTGCTTCCCTATGGAAAGAACATAATATGTATCAGTCTCAACAGCTCTAATCATTATCCATTAATGAGGAGAACATCAACTAAGAATATTTAGAGACATTGCTTTAATGCAAATATAAAACTCATAATTATAACCACATTATAATTTATTTTGCAAAACAGCATTGTCTCATGGACTTTATGTTTTACTAAGATTCAATCAATAAAGTATAAAAGATAAATAAATATCTTTTATTAATACTAAAATATTTATTATATGAAATATTATATCCAAAATATAATCAATCAAAAATTGGCTGTAGGGCATATAACTAACAATCTCCCACTTGCACTACAACCAATTATCCATGTATTTTATCATATGGCATCAATGTATCAATAAACTCTTAATTCATTAGTTTCTCCATAACTGAAAAGTATCCTTATTTATTTTTTAAATACTTAAGGATAATTTTAACAGCAGCCCAATGACTTTCATCTGGAACATATTAATATACGTGTAGGTATCCTTTATTAGATTCCTCCATGCTAAACTATTTTAGTACTTTATCAACATATATAGATTTAAATAATTCTAATGGCCTATCAAATCTATCCATATAGATTTTAATACCAAGTATATAGGCCACTTCTGTAATGGAAAAATTCTTGGATGACCATACTTTTATAATAGTAAAATGCAATTTCCTATTTATTAACATATAAAATAAAAATATCATTCCGCTCCCACTGACCTTCTTATACACACTAAGATCATCCACATTTTTAATGTAATCAAACTTTTTTGATTATTTCATTAAAACGGATGTTCTTATTCCATAAAGGTTTGCTTAAGTCTACCTGTGGATTTTTGCAGTTTGCATACTCTATTAAGAAATACTTTTCATTTAAAAATCATTAGTTTTGCTAATGCAAAGTTCTATAATCACAATATACTGCAATTGCAAGTAAAATGTCAAATATTTTTCCTTTATATTTGTTAGGTTTGATTCTCCACAAGAAGGTCCAACCTTTGTAAGAGTACGACTCATCCTAACAGATTTACGTCATGGCTCTTTAACCAATATATTTTGACTATTCATCTGATGCAACAATCTTCTATTCTAGTTCCATCTTTAACGTAAGTTTGAAATTCTTGAACCTTTCAAGTTCTACGTAGCTCCCACTGCTTCCTTTAAAGATAAACATCTTTTCTAAAAAGGTAGAATGTTTTTAGATGAACATTTTCTCTCAACAGGATGGTTGAAATAATACCTAATAACTTCTTTTGGATATCCCACAGACTTATATCTATCTAATTTAGCTCATAGCTTATCAGATCCTAAAACACTTCACATAAGCATGTTGATCCATATCTTATATGGAATCTTTTTAACAAATTTGGATGGAACTCTATTTAGAAGGTATATCGCATTATTAAAGTTCATCCTTAAAAGGGATGAAGATAATTTTGCAAGATTAATCATCGATCGTACTGTACGAATCATATTTTATAATAGATAATCTCGAAACGCTTAACTTAAGTATTTTTCGCCTTGATCTTATCAAAGTGTTTTAATACTTTAGCTAGTTTCTCAATGTCATTTCTGAATTCTTTGAACTTTTCAAAATTCAAATTTATGTTTCATTATATATATATATATACGCACAACCATATCTAGTATAGTCATTAGTAAACATAATGAAACATTCATATCTACTTATGGTCTGGGCAGTAATTGGTCCACATACATCTAAATGCATTAGGTCCAATAATCTTTTGACCTATCACCTTTTCATGTAAAGGGTATTTTAGTCATTTTCACCCATCAAACAGGATTCACAAGTTTCATATGATTCATAATAAAAAAGGTTCAAAGTAACATTCTTTATACAATTTAGTGATTCTTATTTTATTAATGTGACCAAGTCTACAATGCCAAGATATAATAATTATTATCTATTTTAGATTTCTTACTATTTATGTTGATGAGAAATTTATCAATAGAAACATTATAGAAATCGTCTATATTATTTCAATTTCATACAATTATTTATTATTATAAAAGAACAACCGCTATTCTCAAAAACAAATTTGAATCCAATATTCAAAATCTGATATGAAACTGAAAATAATATTTCTACTAAGTACTAAAATAAAATAACAATTATTTAATTTTAATACTAAACCTAAATATGTTCCTACAACTAATGCATCAACCTTTGCTCCATAGGCTAGACGTAGGTCCATCTTTCCTCAGTTTTCTATTTTTCATTAGTTCCTATAAGTTATTAATATGAAAATCATATTAGGTATCCAATACCCAAGAACTAAAAATAGAAGGATTAATTTCAACCATAAACATACCCGAAGCAGAAGCTTCTGCAAGCTTCTTTGCTTTCACAATCGCAAGATAATCCCTACAGTTCCTCCTCTAGTGGCTATCTTTGCCACAACGGTGGCAGGTTCCCTTTTCTTTAATTACACCTCCATTGGACTTCAATGCCTTCTTCTTATTCTGCTTTTTCTTAGGCTTTTTCTTAGCCTTAGAAGATTGAACTAGAAGTATAGGAGTAGTATCCTTCTTAAAGGCTCCTTCAGCAGTGGTAAGCATATCAAGCAACTCAGGTAAGGAAGCATCTAGCTTGTTCATATTAAAATTCAAAATAAAGTGTGAATAGCTGGGTGGCAAGGACTGTAAGATTAAGTCAATACTCAGCTCATGGTCCATAGAAATGCCCAATTGGCCTAATTTTTCAATATAGCTAATTATTTTCAAAACGTGAACACGTACTGAAGAGCCTTTTATCATTTTACAACGGAATAATTCCTTAGAGGTCTCATACCTCTCAAACCTACCTTGAGAGTCAACTAGCTCTCTGAGATGCAAGATCCTAGTGTGAGAATCCATATTCTTATGCTGCTTTTGAAGTTCAGAACTCATGTTGACTAACATCAAACATGTTGTCTACTCATCGTCATCAACATGATGATTGAAGTTATTCTTTTCTTCTTTAGTAGCATCATTAGTGGGAATATCGGGTTTGTTCTTGTCAAGGGTATATAACCTCTTTTGTTGCTTGAGAACAATTCTCAGATTGCGATACCAGTCAATAAAGTTTGGTCTGATCAATTTATTAGCATCAAATATGCTATGCAAGCATAGGTTATTACTCATGGTGATGATTGATTTATAAATATAAAGATATCAAGTATTAATTTCATGCAATACTAAATTAAATAAGGTCTTTAATTTTAATCTAGTTCTCCCACTATTTTATTCAAATTAATAGTCCTTTCTATTAAATCCAGCGTTTAGATCTCCTAATAGGCTAAGATCCCAATTAACCCAAATAACCTTGGGTTTGCCCAACAAGTTATATTGAATTAATTTAGGTAGATAACATAACTTATCAATCACATTTTTATGTAACTCTTAGATCAATTAGGTGACAACTCCTTATCTAAATATATCAAATATGTTTCGCCTAACCTTTGCCTTAATCTTATTTGATCATGAGTTTGCTCATCCAAATCAAATAACTTAGTTAAGTAAAACTATTGTTCAAGTTATTTAATAGCATTAAACATGTTTAGTTATAACCAACTTTGGGTTTGCCCAACAAGTCAAATTGTGAGGGAGCTCTAGTTTTCATGCTACAACAATGGGTGACAATCAATCACATTCTTAATATGTACTTAAAATTTTAATAAGAAATTTATTTTAAATTTTGATTGCAAGTCTCATGCTTTGGTATGATAGCATATCATATATTATCCATACACAACATACACCCTTAACATGTCATTCTAATTGGATGATTATGGATATTTCTAAAACTAATTTTCTTGAGCCATTAAGAAAATTAGATGGTAAAAAAAATTTTAGGTAGCAGCTTCTCAGATCTTCATAAGGCCTAATAATAGCTCATTGACTTGGATTTTTCAAAGCTGCATGTAATTTCTTCAATTCTCCTTTTCTTCTTAGATTACAAAATAATATCTCATTTACATATTCTAATTATCTAACTATTATATAATTAAATAAAATAAATAAGAAATTTTACACTCAAAATAAAAGAGAATTAGGACACTCAGCCCCTATTTAAAATTACATAAATCATTCAACCAAATAAAAAAGTCAATCACATGGGTCTTTTCTAATGTCCATAATCACCCATCATGCATAATAATCACATTAAATGCATTTAAATATTATCTAATAAGAATATATATTAATTATTGATCTCATGTGTTGAAAATAAAATTTTAACAATTAAAATTTTATATTTGATATTTTCAAAATCTATTTATGAATAAAATAATTTTATTCATATATCAAATCTCATTAAAATTAATTTTAGAAATTTTAAAATTATTTCGTAAATCAATTTTACTAATTCTAATTATATTAGAATTAATAAATAATTCAATTTAATTTAATTTGTTCTCCAAATAGGAATAAATTCACAAAATAATTTTATTATAAATTAAACTCTTTTAATTTTCTTTTTTTTTAAAAAAATTAGAAAAATATTATGAATTCAATTTTAGTCACTGACAATTAATTTTAATGGTCCTCAAAATTTAATTAATTCGAAATTAATTAAAATATCCAATTAAAATTAATTCTAGGATTTAATTGAAAATAAACAAAACAATTTTTGGACCCATTTGGATAACTAGTAAACATTCAGGGACCAAGATGCAACTTTTGCATCATCTTCTTCAAACAGCAGAATCGTGGTTTTCAACGGAAACCTAACGTCGCCGACAATTAAACCCAGACTGACTCAGCAACGACAGCACCTGCTCGGGCAGGGGATGGTCCGGCTGTGGTCGCACCACCGTGGACCGTCCCTTTCCAGCCATGAGCTGCGCTGTCCTCGCTGGGAAAACGGGTTTTAAAAGCTTTTTTTTTTTATCGAAAAACAAAACATGCTGCCGCTGTGCCATCATCGGAGCACTCACAGGCAGACGGTCCACGTCCAGGCAACCCAGACGCGTTGACTGTCGCCGCGACTCACGGTGGCCAACGGTCCAGCAGTGATGTTCTTCGATAAAAACTTTTCAATTCAAATTTTTTTTTATTTAATTTCATTAAATCAAATTTAATTGAAAGTAAATCTGTGGAAAAATTTGTAAAATACCAGATTTAATTTTGTCTAACATCAAATCTCAGCACATGAATTAATTTAAAATTAATCTTAAAAATTAACATATTATTTTTACACCTTAAACGTTTAAACGATAGATCTGCTACCACTATTGAATTTCAATAGCAAATATGTACAGCGGAATAATATAATTAAAATAATTAATTATACAAATAGGGATCTGTTTAAATGAATAAAACAATAAAATTTATTTAGAAGAATAACTCTTTTGCAGATTTTTTGAAACTTTGATCTATGCGGCTAGATCGTCGCAAATCACAAGCGGTCCACACCAAGTATTATCCAGACGAATGGACAATAGAAAAACTCTAAAATTACTTAGGGTTGAGAGATTAGAACGTATGATAGTACTAGCTATCGTAGACTACTAGCTATCATAGACTCTATATTTTGTTTTGTAGTTATGAACAACAATTCGCTCTCACGTTTCACCACTCTATATTATTTCTTAAATTTTATATAGAAAAACCTTAAGTCACAAATAAATAAATTATAATTAATTATTTAAACCTTTTAAATAAATAAATTATAATTAAATATATATGTGCCTATTTATTAATTTAAACAATTTAAATAAATAAATCAGAATGCATATATTAATAGGATTTTCAATTTAATCAATTTTATTTATTTATTTAACTATTTAAATAAATAAATTATAATTAAAATATTAGATTTATTTAATCTAAAATTTATCTTAATAAATTTTAGACATAAATCAATTAAGTTAATATTTAATAATATAGGTAAAATTGTATTCAAATATAAATTACAATTTTATTCTAAACTCCACTAAACTTATTTGTAATCAAGTCATATTTGATTCAATTTCTTGTTTTCACTTTCTCATATCCATTCTTACGTGTGTGACTTTCTAGGTTCCAAATATGCTCACAATAAATATTAATTAATTAATATTTAAAAGTCAAGTACATTTTCTAGCAACATGTCAAGATTACCCAAATATCTAAAAACTCAAAGTGGTTTGACTTAACCTTTCATTGAATGATTTATCAATGTAATTAATATCCCTTCATAATTAATATTCTGATTTAGTAATTAGGCACGGAGTGTATTTGCTTTACTAAATTATGTTAGTTCTCTTAACCTTAGCTATTGATCAGTTAAAAGAAATTTCAAATCTCATTTGCTAATTTCATTCTATCTTGCGCAAGGATTTCTTAATCAATACTATTAGAGAATAATTATAACATTTTCCCTAATTTACTTAGGGTGATGAATTTTCTCTTAATTATACAAGTATTTTCATATAGTTCGTACTATGTCCAATTAATCATTGCTTATTATTCATATAATGAATAATGTGAATGAAGAATCAAAACATAATCATCCCTATATAAGAGAGCTTAGTATTCTCAAGTCAAATGATCACTTACACAATCATCACTTGAGCATTTCTAGACACAAGTAACTCTCCATATGGAATTCTCATGCAGGTCAATTTAGTGGACTTGTTTAAATAACAAGCACCTACATATTAGTTCTAGATATCACATATATCTCAGCTTATGAGAACAGTTGCTTCCCTATGGAAAGAACATAATATGTACCAGTCTCAACAGCTCTAATCATTGTCCATTAATAAGGAGAACATCGATCAGAAATATTTAGAGATATTGCTTTAATGCAAATATAAAATTCATAATTATAACCACATTATAATTTATTTTGCAAAGTAGTATTGTCTCAGGGACTTTATGTTTTACCAAGATTCAATCAATAAAATATAAAAGATAAATAAATGCCTTTTATTAATAATAAAATATTTATTACATGAAATATTATATTCAAAATATAACCAACCAAAAATTGGTTATAAGACATATAACTAACAAGATTATGTCTTGGTTCTTCACAAGAGTTGTAGCTTTACTTCTTAGCTTTCTAAAACATCTTCTTATGTCTATTTTAGATACCTATAGCTCAACTTATAGTTTTTATACCAATACTGACTATAAAATGTCAGCCCTCATATATATCCGAGTTGATTGCTTATTTTGGCCATTAAAATGACAAGATTATGTCTTGAGTCATTCATGAAAGTTGTTTTTAAGTATCTTAAAACTTCACTGGATTTGGATTTGTATAATTTGGGTGCTTGAATTAGTATAATAAAATAAACATTGAATTTGGATGTGCTAAATTAGGCCTGGGTTATTGGTTTATTTTCATAACTTATTTCTACCATCTTGGAGATTGATCTAAACTATAGATCCTTCATATCATTTGTAAAATTTTATCTTAGCTTTCTATTGAATTAAGCTTCACTCAGTTTAGAAACCTATAACTCTAGTTATGCCCTAAAAACACAGCAAAGGCCAAGGTTACCAATTAAATTGCTGGAATTTCTTAATGTAGTACATTTATTTACAAAACTCTACAAATATTGTCTAATTTATAAATACACCTTAATAAAAGGAGCTGCAGGAATTAATTAATATGAGCTAAGGATTTTTATATTTCTATCTATGTATTGCTTGATATGGATAAATTGCATAAGAAAGAAGGGACTCATATGATAAATCTTTTATGATTTTAAGAATTTTGAAAGAAAATGAATTTTATAGGAAATGTTAATGAATTATGTTTGATATGTGATGGATTATGGAATAAGAATGGGAATTTAAGAAATGACATTAGGGAATGAATTTATGAGTATGTGTATCAAATATGGAAAATGACTTTTATGACATGTTATGTCAACTTATGAATTTTAATGATTTAGTTGATTTCTAAACCAAGCATCTTCTATGATGTTAAGAATATTATGGAAAAAATGAGTTTTATGAGAAATGTTACGAATTAAGAAAGAAAGATAAATTTTTGGCTCTCATCTACTTAGTGTTAATGAGTTGTATGATCTAATTTATTCTATAAGATGAGCATGCTCGGCCTTGATGTCATTGTGATATGATATGAGCTAGGATCATATATTAGCCCTTGGATGTCTTCTGTTTGAGTGAACGCACTCCACCTGTTTTTGTTAGGCTCTAGATGCCATATGATTATGTTGACGAATTAAAGCCATAATGTATAAGTTTGGGCTCTGGATGCCTCGATGATTATGTTAGCGAATTAAAGCTGTTCTGTATAAGTTTGGGCTTTAAATTGCCTCTCTAATTTTGTTGGCATATATGGCCTATCTGATTCTATTTCTAAAATCTTATCTGTTTCATTTTCTCCTAAGAGTATACGAGTCCTTAAGAAAAATATGTTTTTTTTAAAAAATTAAGTTAATAAGTTTATTTTACATGATTTTAATTTATTATATATTCTCAATTTTAAGAATAGGTGATTATGGTAATAAGTGAAACTTTATAGTGTGTTAATGTGGATATTGATTTTAAAATGAATAATATGTTTAAGTTAAAATAGATATCAAAGGAATATGAATATATGATATGATATGATATGATATAATGATAAATATAATTGCTAATGTTTTGTTTATAATTATGCATATTTATTTTAAAATTTATGTTTTAAAAATATCTTTTCATCGTAACATGAGAATGTATGTGATTTATCAGCATCATTGAACTTTATACTTAACGCGTTGATTTGGTCATGCATAGGTTATGGAGAGTGGTTGCTGCTCGAAGACCAAAGGAAGCATCAGAGTAGAGAAGATTTTTCTTGGGTAGTTATAGAAATAATCTTATGTATTTAAAAAATTATGGCATATATAAATATTATTTATTTGGAAGAATATGAAATTGGAGTATATCTAAATTAAGTGCGTTGTTGTAAATCTATTTAGGTATATGCATACAGAACTAAGCATGAATAATCTTCTCTTAGTTAGTTATGCATAGGTTAAAATTCTAAGATTTGTTATATATATTGATGCCTTAAGTTTTATGATAATTATTATAGATTTGAGCAATTGAATAGTTATGAAGTTATAGAAGTGACTATTATGTTGTATTGATATTGGAGTTTATGGGGGTTTGTAGTTTTATATTGGGAGTGTTTTGTAATCACATGTTTGAGCAAACTCAGATTTTAGGGGAAACTCTTACAGTTCTTCTGTAGGATTTTTTTCATACTATAATCATTTAAAAAAAATTACTTGCTAGACATGTGAATGATTAAATACTACTAATCCATAATTTAATTTATAAGATTGATATGTTAGCTAGAATGGTGTCTCCGGTATCAAATGTGGTGCTCTGCGTCTGATCTTTTGGGACCGAGTAGAGGGTGTTACATTTAGTGGTATTAGAGACGAGGTTTAGGCGGTTCTTGATTTATTTCTGATTTAAAGAATATAAGTGATTAAGTGATGAGACATGCCATATAAGTTTCATAAGAAATATGACTCTAAAGTAGATCTTTTATAAATTTTTATTAGAGATAGAATGTGGATAAATGTTTTGGATTATAACAGTAATATCACCTGCTATTGGATAATAATGTCATTGTAAGTAGTATATGTAAAGGAAATCATTTATGATTTTTAATTATATCCTTATGGATAGTTTGGAAGAGTTACTCTTTGGGAAATTTTTAAGAGTTAAGGATAGAGTTTTGATGTGGTTATTAGAGATGTGATGATTTTTTTGAGGCATTAAAGGATTTGTTCTTTCTCTCCTTCGAGTTGGTATGATTTTCATGTACTTTGAGTATGTTTGATATTTGATTTGAAAATTGTGAATCTGATTTTGAAATTGATTTGCACCTATGATGTTGATTTTATTAATATGTTAGAGAAAAGTTTATTTAGATTGAGTTTTTAAGAAGTATATCTTTTTTACTTTGCCATTGAATGATTTGACTTTTATTATGAAGATTTTCTCTTCTTAGTTGTTTGGATGCAAAAAGACTTGGTTTTCAATTGTGATTTTACAAAGATTGTGGAAGATGAAAATATCGTTTTGTAAATGAAAATTAACTTAAATGTGTAGATTCATGTGATTATGAAAATTTGTTGACTTATAAATTATTATGTATAAAGATGACATTTGTATGAAATCTAAGCATACTAAGTAATATAAGATTTTATATGATGTGTATGCATGAAACATGAACATATGTGTATATATATATCCAGTGAAAGATATGTCGGGAATGAATTGCTAGAATAACCAAGTGAATGAACTATATGGTTTGAGCTTGAGGACATTGGATTATATATATAATTAGAGTGTGATTCTAATGTATAAATTTTGATAAGATTTCATGGATGTTGGTTGGAGGATAGTTACGATTTTAAGATAAATAATTATTTTGGGTGAATTAAAAGAATATGTAGTATATTTGCACGAGTGTAAATTTTGAGGTTTAGATGATACATGTTATGATGTAGTTCATTTTGGGTATGAAGAATGATTACGATTTAAAAGAAATAATAAAATTCGATGGAGTAAAGTATATCTCAATTTTTCATAGATCATTTATCAGATATATAAATAATAGAAATTAATATGATTATAAGAAAAATAGATTGCTACTTTTGGTGAGAATTAAATTGTTTCAACCTTTATGTGCCAAATATGGAAGGTTGTACAAGTGCGGCACCTTGTGATTTAATATGGTATTAGTTGGAATTGAATTCCATATGAAATTGTCTTTTGATGTTTAAAGAACCTATTGAAGCCTAGATGCTATATAAGCATTGATTTGGTATAATGAAAGACTTTATGATTTTAAAAAAGTAAATGACTTCTTTAAGATAATTAGGTAAATATGCTATATAAAAAAATATTTTGATGGATGACAAGGAGATTGAAGTGTTAGTTTGTTTAATTATTGAAGTGAGACTTAAGCAAATAAATTAGATAAGTGAGCATGGATAAAGTCATGTTAGTATATTGATATTAAGAAAAGAACTGACTATGGAAGTTGAAAGAAGTATGATTTCATATGATCAAGGTAAATTTTAAAATTTTTGTTATCATGAATTGATGATTTTTGATTAAATTAGAAAACAATGATTTTTAAGAATTAATAAAAATTAAGGTAATGAGTATCAAGTTATAAACCTATATGTTTTCAGGATTTTATAGGTTGTGTGATTTGTGAGAAAAAAATAATAATGATTTAAGGTGAACTTGACGAATGTTGTTTAGTGTTATTTATCAAGCCTTCTTGAATAAATGATCAAGTGGCTATAATATACATATGTAGCATTTGCTTGAATTGCATGAAGATCATCTTGTTGCATTCATGTGTGTGGACTTCACTCTTGCAATTAAGTGGGTGCTACCACGTGAATCTGAATATTATGATGGATATTTATATGTAATGGTGAGTTAATACATGTTCTCTTATGTAGGCTACTTTCGAATCAGAAAGCACAACCCACAATCTTTGTATGTGATCTTTGGTTTTAATGCTAGTTGGGATATAAGATATTACAAAGTAATTCTTATGGAACATTAAAGATAAATTTTGAAGATCTATTATAACTTGGATGAATGATGAAGTTATAGTATATTCATTGACTTTGGAAGTCTAGATTATAGATTGTATGAATTCTGATATTATGATGGTTATGATGATAAGATAAATAAATCCTTTACTGAAAAGAAATGTGTGTGTAGAGGTGGACGCAACATATAGATCTGGCCCCCCTCCCTGATTTTTTTTTTCCCAAAAAATAGTATTATAATTTATGTTGGCTTTAATAAAAATTCAACAATTAAATGGACAAATGGGCTGCATATTTGGGCCATTAAAAGATATAGACAATGGCCATTAACTTTAACAATGAATTTATTTTAGTAATTAATAATAAAAAATAATTTGCTAATAACTTATATAAATTCTGTCGTTTACCTTAGTCTAAAATATTAAAATAGTCCCCTATCCCTATTATTCAATTTTGGTTGCTCACTCAAATGCTCTCTAATCAGAGACTCTAACTTCACTTTTAGATTCTTTGTTGTTGAATTGAGAGCAGAAGATAGAAGAAGCTCGGGTTAGTTACAATTTTCATGTTTTTTATTATTTTTTCTTTGTTAATTTTATTTTCAGTTTTCAGTTCTCTTAAATTTAATTTTAGTTTAGATATTTTAAAGGATTAGGAGTTACCAAATTAGGAAAAATAAATCGTTTATTATTTTTCTAAATTCAATTAATTTTGATAAGTATTTGGTAGTGATAGAAATTTCTGTAAATTTTGTGACCTAGTGGCGAGGTTTACGTTTTCTATGGACAAAATTAGAGAAACAAAATTGAGAGGCCAAAAAATATTTTATGGGAACAATAAGAGGTAAAAAGAAAAAGATTTTTCTATCAATTTTGGCTTTGTTTTAAATGCTTATTTACTCTGTTCCTATTGTTTTAATTTAATGGAACAATAGGAGGCCAAATTTTTTTTTTTTTTTTTTTGAATTATTACCGATAGTATGTCCATTTGCATTTTTTGCCCCCCTCTCTATTGAACCCTGCATCTACCCTGTGTGCGTGGTATATCTGTCAAGTATGTGTCACACCTTACCTTACTGTAAGACATGGCATGTCGCCCGTAATGTACTTAATAAGCCCTTAAGTCTTATAAATGCTTACTAAGTATACTACAAGGGACTTAATACTGTTGATTCTTTCAGATTATATCTTGTAGA
>CANUEP010043077.1:0-50325 GCA_947857235.1 Jatropha podagrica | reverse complement strand
TAAATTAAAAAGATAAATAATTGATATTCTTATCATTTAAATTTAAATTTTATTATTTAAATATTAAAAAATTATATATAATGATCATATTTTTAAATTAATATTCATTTATGATAATTATTTATATCTATATTCAATTTTAAAATTTTTTTATTAGATCATTTAAGATATTTTTTTAAATTTAAAAATTAGTGTTTATTTAAAATAATTATCTATATTCATATTTGATTTAACTATTTAATTTTTTTTTCATCTATTTACAATAATTTTATATTTTTATATCTAAATATCTTTATTATTATGTTTATATTTTTTTACAAAAATTTTATATATGTCTATATATAATGTGGTTAATCTATTTTTATATAAATATTCATCTTATATGTATAAAAAAATTAATATAATGTAAGATAATAAAGTAATAAAATAATCGCTAACGCAGACTTTTACCTAGTTTAGATATAAAACATTAAAAATACATTAAAGATAGGAAACGACTTTTAGGGCAAACGTCTATTACTGCACAAATTTTAAAGTAAACATTATTACAAAACAATGCATTAATACATTAATTGAATAATTGTTAAACTTTATCATTTTTTAAAAATTAAAAATTAATAATAATTATTTAAAGCCATTAATACATTAAATAATCAAATAAAACCAAAAATATAAATTTCAAACCAAATCAATACATTAATACACTAAATAATCAAATCAAAAACACTATAACTCAAAATAACTCCAAATTAAATCAATATATTAATGAATTGAATAATCAAATCAAACCAAACTAAAAATATTAATTCAAAATAAATTTCAATCAAACCAAACCAAACCAATACATTAAATAATCAAATCAAAACACAACAAGTGGAAGTCTAATTGGAGGAATGCACCATATGTCAAATTAAAATACCAAGTGAATATGTCATGTATCAACTTTTATCTTTATTGGTTCACTGACCGGTCCGATTAAAAGGATATTGATATTATATATATATATATATATATAGCTGTTTTTCTTGAAAGAAAAACGATTTCTTTCAATAGAGTAGAAAAGAAAAAAAGAAAACTCTCATCTCAAGAACCCATCAAACAGAAAAAAGGAATGGGGTTGTGAATACAAGTGATTTTCTAGCAAAATCACTTAATCTAATATTGATTGAAAGAAAAGAGAAGAATTATTATTCATGCATTGATGCAAAATCTAATATAGAGTCTCTGTACATTAATAAGAAATTCATAAATAAACATTAATCAGGTGGTACAATGAATGGCTCACCTGATCCATCCTATATTAAATTCCAATACTAAACGCTCGCTCTCAACAGCAGACCCAAATGTATGAGTTAGTTTATGAAGAGGAATCAGACCAGACCAACACTTATTGGCCAAACGTGCCAGCTTTAATGGTTCAGAATCTTTGCACCACTATAAATGGAGTGTACTGTAGTATTTTAAGCTCTTTTTGTGCCTTACCTCTTGTCGTCTTCTTCTCTCTCATCTACAGCACGCTGAAACACTGGACTTACCAGAGACAGAGGAGAGATCTGAAATCCAAGCGATGGCAAGGACGTCGTCTTGGTCAGCATCGTCGTCGAGAAAGAAGGAAGGATTAGGGTGGATAGAATGGTTAAGGGGATGGATGTATGTAATACATGAGATGCTGTTTCAGAGAATTATGGCTAGTCACTTACAAAACCCTCTTCCTTTGCCTCCCATTAACGACCTCACTTGCATTGTTACTGGATCCACTAGTGGTATCGGCTGTGAAATTGCCAGGTTTTGCTTATTTATATGTTTTAGCTTTCTACTTTATATCATGCAATTTTAAAGTTCGCATGTAATATTGAATGTTTTCTGGATCCTATTTTTTATTTTGCAGTTCATTTATATGGGTCTTTTACATTTACTGTGATTAACTAGAAATGGAGTTTTTAGAGAAAAATCTTACTATAAGAGAATGTTAAAAGGACATCGGAGCACGCATTGCAATTTTCTTTTTTGACTTGACACGCAGAGCGCCATGAAAACTTGAAAAGTTTCCTTCTTTGCTTATATGAAAGACATCTTATCATCTAATTTACCTCTTACCATTTAATTTTAACATTTGATAATTTGATAAATGGAGGAGATTCTTTGATTAGTAGAAAATTTTGGTGAATTGGTTAGATATCGAATTATTTGCTTCTCCATTTTCTGGGGTGAAAAATCTTTGTAATTTGGCGTATTGTAGTCTTTGGATTAACTGCGTATATGTTATGTAAACAAACTAAAGATTAAGCTTTCAGTTTAAAGGTTGAACAAAGGAGGTAATTAATGCCACTCCCTTGGCCATTTTAAGGAGAGCTTGTGAACTCATGGAAATTCATTATTAGTGGATGTGTAGTTTTAATTTGGGATCTCAGGAACTCTTATTGCATATATTGTCTTTTATTGCTGTACAAAGCTTTTTATTGACAGAAAAATATGAATGTGATCTACAACCTATTGTGTCTTTCAGTTATCCAAAACTTGGTACTTTTGACATGTCAAGGTCAAGGGCTGATCTTGAAGGTTTATAGAAGGTACAGTCTGAGAGTTTGCTTGAAATTACTTTGGCAAATCAAAGTTGAGAGGGAGAGACTTTATGCTTTACACTACCATTCTTTGTCATTAGGCAAGGCCCCATTAGGCACTTCTATAGCTAGAGTAGGAGCCCAGAGACTGCTGAAAGCCTTTTTATGTATATAGTAGACAATATTGTATTATAAGAATGTCCTTTTGTACTCTGAATAACTCCAGACCTAGAAGGGATATGAACTTCGTAGTTGGAAGGCACATAATCTACCACTCTAGCCTGGGGAACCTGTACAAATGCCTTACTTTAATGACTAATAGCATTGTCATTTTATCTATTTTCATAAGCCAGGATATTGCTGTTGAATCGGTTACACTAATGCGTGTTTTTTTATTTGAATTGATTAGACTGATGCACATTCCTTTTGATTTCTTCTGTTATTATGTGTTGAAAAGTTTGCATCTTTATCATCTTTTTAACCGGGGGAATCTGCACTGTTTACTTCTCTAGATGAACATAAAAGCATTGTGTTATAATTTTTTTTTTCCTTGATGGATTATTAGTAGCTTTTTTTCTCCCATTGAAGGCAATTGGCAGAGGCGGGTGCCCATGTTGTTATGGCAGTGAGGAACCCAAAGGCAGCCCATGAATTAATCCTGAAATGGCAGAATGAATGGTCTGGAATGGGCCTCCCGCTCAATATTGAGGTATCTGATAATTTAACCTTATCAGTAAGTCCAAATAGTGCTTTCATGGATCATTTGCCAAAATGCGCCGTTATTTTTTATAACTTCTAATGAGAATTTGACTCTTACTTTGAAAGGCAGAAGGTTCTTATAAAAAATGACAAAGGAAAGTATATTTTTTTTCCGTGTCTTGCAAATTTGAATGGTTCACATACTTTAATGGTTCTCAAGGTGATGGAGCTTGATCTTCTCTCCCTGGAATCAGTTGCAAAGTTTGCTGAAACATGGAATGCACGCTCAGCACCTTTACATGTTCTTATTAATAATGCTGGGATATTTTCCATTGGAGGTTGGTCTTTTTCAGCATTCTCCTATTGTTATATCAATGATATCCTTTTTTAATACTAGTACTTATCGCTACGTATGTTTTTAAATTACAATCTTCAGGCTTGTGAAGTAGATTGTGACTTCCAACCACTTTTTACAATTGAAATTACTTAGGTGTATATTTTGATTTCAGAATGTCTGCAGAGTTCTACCTATTTGCTTTCTTTTTCAATTTCGAGGATGGAATAGTAGTTTGTTGCAATGAAGCCATTCTAGGGCGAATACAACATAGCATTACAGGAAAGAGACTATGGATGAGAACTAAAAACTTGGTTTATTGTTCTTAATAAGGAGAATACTAATGAATTGTCATAAAAAAAAAAGAGGCCTATTGAGGCTTTATTTGTTGCTTGGTGACTCAAATTGCAAGTGTATTTTGTCTCATTCTTCCTAGACTTACACTGTCAGTGTCATGTGATTCAGCCATTTGGAATTGCTGTTTTAGTTTCTTTTCTTAGCATAATTGGGTATCTCCTGAATTTGGAGACTTTTTTTTTATTTATCGTTTAGCGAGTTTGGAGATAGAAGAGAGAACAAAGTTCTTTGGTATTGCATGCTTTTTTTCAATTATGGTTAGTTTCATGGAGAGGCCAGCATTTTTTAACTTTTGTAGCTTGTGCTTTTGGGGCTAAACAACAGGACTGGAGAAAGTTGTTTTTTCGGGCTCTTTTCCATGCTTTTCATATTTCTGTTGATTAGGCTAAAGAATATCTTCTCCCTCCTTGTAAAATCTGTTCTGTCATAAAAAATAAAAAGGGAAAAAATTGATTTCCTCTTATTGCAAGAAAGTGAAATAAGGGAAGCCAATTTCAGAAAATGGGTGGAACCATATTTGAAAACGTGTCCTTATTTCCATGTTAGATGAATATATTTAGAAGGCGAACTTGCCTTTTAAATCAAGGCTTTTTACATGTCTTTCTCTCGTCTCACTTAAAAGATATTTCATCTCCCTCAATTTTCTTCCATATCATCTTTTTTTCCCTAAAGGAAGTTGTTGGAAAATGTTTTGCACGTATCAATGCAGTGAGAAAAAAAAAATGAATGGTGGTAGCAGGCTAGAAATACAATAAATTTGAGATTTTATGATTTCGTTTCTAAGTTCCTGCTTTCATTGAGTGCTCATCAAAACAGTGTTTGCTAAGCAAATCTTTTAGTTCTTTGCTGCTAAGGTTTGGATGATTTCTCAATCGAGTATAGTGCAGTTAATTATTGTTTTCATTTGCAATTATGAACAACCACTTGTTAGTTCCATGGTCACACATTTCATATCCATTTACATGATTAGAGTGTAAATAACTGATGCTTGGATATTTGTTGTATTCAGAACCACAAAAATTTTCAAAAGATGGATATGAAGAACACATGCAAGTGAATCATCTGGCTCCAGCATTGCTTTCAATATTGCTTTTGCCATCCCTAATTAGAGGCTCTCCCAGTCGTATTATCAATGTGAATTCAGTTGTAAGTTTTATGTTAATGAAATCTATAATACATATTTTCTGCTATATTCTCTTTTAATATTGATCTTGTGAGAATCTTTGGGAATTTATAAATTGTACTGACTATCTCTTGCAGTGTTTAGAAACTTGTGCATGACAGATGCAATATTAAATGTGCTTTTCTCCATTTTCTATTATGTTCAACAGTCTATGTTGTTATGGAAAATTGATTGAAGAAGGAATTTAATGAATGAGAAGCATGGGGGACTGTACATATGCATTAAGAGTGGATTTTTTTATAACAATTTGTGGACTTTTTCCTACAATTTACTGAAAGAAATGCTATAGCCTCAGTATGTAGTGAGTAGCAAGGGAAACACCCTGAATAAAGAAGAGAAAAGAGAAGGAAGAGCAACCAAACAATAGCAAAGCTAGCAGAGTTGATAAAAATGGTCACATAAGAATACAATTTGGTTGTCTTTCCACATTTTCAGATTGATTCAAATTACAAGCAGTAGGCAGCCATAAGCAGTTGCTACCATGACAGATGATCTTCTGCGGTATCACCAGTTGCCAAACTTCAACAAACTGCATTATTGTATTTGGAAGCGCCCATCTTTCCAAATAAAGAGAGTAAGGGCCACTGAACAATGGAGCAAACAAAAATTAATTCTCTCCATCCTACTTTCATATGAGACCAATTAAATAATTACATTTCCTCATCAAATTGTCACCAGTTAGATTTTTTTTAGCAAGTGGCCTAGTTCATCCAAAAAAATTCATTTTCCTTGTGTTTCTATTTTTTTGCGTGCATTGTACATATAGTTACTTAACTGGCTCTTGAATGATTCAACATCTGACATCTAAATTTTCTCATTCTGTGCTAGCACACTCTTCTACATCTGGGAGTAGTTTAACATTTTTCTCTCATGCAGATGCATTATGTTGGCTTTGTTGACACAGAAGATATGAATGTTGTTTCTGGGAAGCGAAAGTATACAAGCTATGTGGGATACACTAGCAGCAAGTTAGCACAGGTACACTGCAGTCATTATTCGCTTGACAGTTCATTTCAAAAAGTATTTTCCTCACAATCATGTGAAGGCTTTATTTTTGAAGAATGGGATATGCTACTGCCAAAACACCCATTTCAAGATTCTTACTCCAATTTCATTTCTGAGATAAATAAAAATATAAACTAATGGTACTTAGAAAGTTATTGTCAATCAGATAGCATCTTCACTTTAGTTAAACTGAGTCAAAACTCAGAGGCAAGATAAAAATTTGGACTCTTCCTGTCGCAAACTGAATATTCAATTCTATTCCATGTTCACATTCCATTGCTATTTCAAGTTGGACATTTTAGTCCATAATAAAATGTGACTAGACATCTGTCTTAAGTATTTTGAACACTAAGGCAATGAATTTAACATGGTGGTTTTTGGATTGTAGATCATGTTCAGTAGTGTTCTTAACAAGCGTCTTCCTGCTGAAGCTGGCATTAGTGTAGTTTGCGCATCCCCTGGAATTGTCCATACCAATGTTGTAAGTCTCTTTAGGAAATTCAATTTCTACTTTTATATTGGCAAAAGGACATTGCATGCAGGCATATGCATGGAGTTACTTCAGCTCATATTTTGAATGGTAAGCATATTACTCATATGCATGCGGTTACTTCAGCTCATATTTTGAATGATGAAATGATGGAATATTCTGCTCAGGTGAGCAAGGCTTTTTCTTGCAAAAGAAAGAGTATAGAGATATTTTTCTTCCAATAAAATGCTCATGCAAATTTATTTATTGACACAAAGGTCAATGTATTGTTACATGAACATCTTCATTCTCCATAAAAACCAACATCTTCATTCTCCATAATAATCAGCTGTTATTTGTACTTTTTTTGGGACCAAAAAACAAAATTAAATCTATTGATAATACTGGACCAAAATAGATTTTAATCCAATTGTTAGTGTTGCCACTTTTCTAGTTCATCCATATATTGTTAAAATGTATATGTAAACCGAAATGACACTTGCATCATTAGTTACATTTAGAGACCTGGATGTGCTTCTCCAAATTGGCTTTATGCTTTTCAGAGTTATCAAATTGAAATATAAAGTTCTGCTTCGTACTTTTAACTTTCAAATACATCATCTAAAATAGCTAATACAAACTAAACACATAAACTAGAATTAAATTGAAAAGTCATGAAGGGTAAAATCAAAATAGTTAATATATTAAGTAAAATTTATACCGACAACATATAGTGTCTAAATCACACATGGTGTCATTGAAGTTGTGGTTTTATTTTTGTTGATATTTTAAGTTAGAGCTATTTTCTTTTCCCTGTATTGGCAATGTCTATTAATTCTCAGAAACTTCTAGAGAATGATGTTGGTTTTATTCGTTTTTAAAATATCTTTGGACCATGCAAGTCCATTCATTAGTTCTGTGTGTGCATTTCTTTTGCCTTTTGTTTTAATGGCAAGCTCATTATTATCATGTGTGCCAGTTTTAAAATTGCATGTGTACTAGTGTGATGCATAGAATGCATCATGAGAAAAGAAAACAACCAAACAATATAATTTTGGAACACATTAAATAAGTTGAAAACTTTGCAATATTTTGATCACTAATTATATTATTTTCTACATACACTTCGATGAAACTGAATCATGTGTTTTTGGGGTCAAAATTTTAAATGTTATTTGTTGGTTTGAGTTCCCTTTGACTTTGTATTGTTGAGTAAACATACTTTCACATTATATATATCTGTATTTACTCAAATGCAGGCAAGGGATCTTCCCAGAATTGTGCAAGCAGCTTATCACCTGATACCTTATTTCATCTTCAGTCCTCAAGAGGGTGAGTCTCCCAAATTCTGAGACATTGTTTATTCTCAGTTATGTCGGACAGTTATGTTATCTTTTATCAAATGTTAATGAGATATTAGGCTATATTTGGTGAGCTGTAATGAAATTTAATGTAATGTAATGCAATCAATGACATCTCTATTGTAAATTTTACATCAGAGATGCCTTCAATTGCATTACATTACTTTCCATTACAGCTTATTGAAATTAGAATTAGTCTTTAGATTTCTATCTTTCTAGTAATCCAATTAGAATAATTTGCAATAAGTTGGAGTACATGATCCATTTACCCCATACCTTTTACTACTATTTTCTCTATTTTCTACCACCTTGTGAAGTCCGAGGACTACATTTGAAAGTACAGGAACTGAAACAGGGTCGTGCACGTCTCTTTATCAGAAGCTTCATTTTTCAAATAATCTGCATAATTTTTTATCTTTGCTATTAGTGAGATGCATATGTATCTCTTGGGAGATCTAACTGGAGGTAAGGCCTGCAATCCCAGTGGCTTAATTTTTGGATTTTGCCAACCTAGTTTGTGTAAGCTGAGTGCTTAATATGTTTGCAAGTACCACGTGATGTATATCTCTGCGAGGAGCTTGAATGCTTCTTTTTGGTGCTCTTGTGCAAACAAGAAGGTGATGGATGCTGATCCCAGGAAGCTATCTCTATTAGTTTGGTGGTACTGAATCTATGTTATGGCAAAATTGTTGAATTGTAAATTTACAAAGAATGCCTCAAGAAGAACATGATGAGCAAACCCTGTTCCCACCCCACCATCAAACAGTAACCTGTAATAATCCATAAGGAGAATGATTATAGATATACAAGAATTAAATCCTTTCCAGCCCCACTTAAATAATGAGTTAGAAGGAGCTTGAGTAAGTTGGTATTCTTCAGTGTAAGTGTTAGAAGATGGGATTTTCAAGCTAATCTTATTTCAACTGCCACTAATTCAGGTTCAAGGAGTGCTCTTTTTTCAGCCACTGATCCTCAGATTCCAGAATACTGTGAATTGTTAAAAGCAGATGACTGGCCTGTTTGTGCATTCATCTCTCAAGATTGTCGACCAGCAAATCCCTCTGAAGAAGCACACAGTATTGAGACTTCCCATAAGTTGTGGGAGAAGACATTACAAATGATTGGCCTGCCTTCAGATGCTGTGGAAAGATTAATTGAAGGGGAAGAAATTACATGCCGCCACATGAATCATCAGGAGTAGTTTTTGTTGTCATCATACAGAAAAGTCCTAGTTCTTAACAGGTAGTTCACGTCAATTGATCATCCTATATGATGAGTCTGGAGCACTTATTAATGGAAGTTGAATTATTAGGTTTTTATAGTTATTGGTCCCAAAATTTGTAATCACAAGGGACTAACATTTTTCATGCTAACTTGACATCAGTATGGAAGTCTGATAAATTGTTGCTATCGGAAAAACCAATTTATTTTCTGGATAATCATTGTTGTATAACCACAGTTTTTCCCCCTACTAAAACATAATCAGAAAGTCAAGAAGTAGAGAAAGGCAAAAATTGCTGATTTTGAGCAGTTTAATTTGCCGATTCACGTGAGCAGCAGCTGGAAAAAGATCAGCATCCTTTTAATATCATCAATGGCACTGTGAAGGTAGGTAAATTTCTGGTTTTTGCTTTTTTGGCATGAATCTTTTCTGAGAATTGCCTGTATTGAAGCTTTCAACCACTATACAAGGGGAAACGAAAACCTGCAGGGATATACTGCCTGCTTTGCCTTCATTTTAAGCCTAATTCTCTATCTGCAACTGCTGCTGAAACTTCTCCCTTACTGAATCCTGAAAATAGAATGCTACCAGATCCCTTTTTGCGTAGTAAGCGCATGAGTAGTAAACTTGATGAAATCATCCATTAAAGAACCTCGTTTCTCAGTGTCCTTTGAAAGTATAGCAGCAAGATTTAATGCAGGTTTCAGGTTTCTTGTCGTGTTGCACCAAGACAGTCTCTGAATATAGTGGCATATGTTGGTTTTCCAAGCCATTACATTTTTCTTACAGTGGTTTTTATCTCATAAGGTGCTCCTCACTTTGTGAGTTAAATTATACGTCTTGGCTTGGAAATAGCAACTTAAATAGCGAGTTGCTATTTTAATATTACAAAATTCAACTCGAATGATTATCAAACCTTGTTGAATATATAAATCTTATATTATTTTGAATATATATTTTATGTTAAATGATTATTTAAATAACAATCTATTAGTTTATCTCAAACTCAAGATTATTCAAGGTTGATTTAATAATTAATTTCAAATTAATGAATAAAATTAACACTATTCGCTTCCTTAGCAGAACTAAGGGTATGCAAAACCACTGCAAAAACTGATTAAAACCAGCTGAACTGAACCGTTCAGTTGGAGTCGGTTCGATTCATCCTAAAAGTTCAATTTACATCTTTGCATTGATGGTCGTTATTTCTATTAGTGCAATAGTTGACAACTATTATGTCAAAACAACCGCTTTTTATAATTCAGTTAACAGTATATTTCGCAGCTTGATAATTCCCATTAACGTAACAGTCGACAGCTATTACCACATCTGTTACTAGAAAACGGTTTCCGACAGGGGGATTAGTCAAACAATCCGTTAAGGTAGTAATGAATGAAAATGGAGAAGAGAGTGATGTTAATGATTGTGAGAATCAGTTTTGTTTGTTGAGTGCAAAGAGCATAATAGAGATTAGAAAAGTCTTTTCTATTATAACGACTATATTTTATTACATGCCTTTGAACAGTTGACTGTGAATATGAAGATATGATAACGTGACCCACTACTTTGACAAAAGCTAATTATTCTTATATCAAAGTAACCTAACCCATCCATACGTTCGTCTTTTTAATTTTATTAGTGGGAGAAGACAATGCAATTATCAGATTCCGAACACTTGGAATTGGAATCCTTTTTTTTTTTTTTTATCTTTCTTTTCTTTTTTAGCTTTTTTTCATTAACAAAACTTGATTTAGAAATAGATTTATCAATTAATTGGTTTAGTCAATTTGGTATTTATAGCATTGACCAGAGGGATTGCATTTTTAATTCAACTTTAACTGCAATATCAAGAATTTAAAATCTAAAATAGCTACGATTAAAAGATTTTATTTATAATATTTTCATATTTTACGAGTGACCTATTATATTTTGGAAGTTTTGGATTTTGCTGATGTCATATCCCTCTTTCTATATTAATAATAATTTTTTTTATTTTTATGTGTAAAATATTCACTCAATCAATATGCTGTCAATGTCATATTTGAAATAATAATTTTCTTATTTTTTAATTGTATAATTAATATTGAATTGATTGAATTTTAGAAAATTGAGCATTTAATATAATAATTTTTACAAATTAAAGTATTTAATTGATACAATTTTATAAAGTAAAGTGTTTAATAAATTGAAGTAAAAGTCAATGATGTCATAAAATATTTTACGTAAAGTGCAGGGATGAATTTATTCATTGGGCCAAATATTATATGTATGCTTATATCAAATTATACTTTCAAAACATAATTACAATTGCATTCAAAAAATGAATTTTACATATTGAAATAAGACACTATTGTATTATTTTTAACTTGCAAATTGATTTTTGAATAAATTAGATAAATTAAATCGATTAAATCCAATGAAACTATTACACTTAAATGTCACTATTTATTCATTTTCCACTAAAAAAAAATCATTATTATGTCGATTCATTTGCGAATATAATATAAAAGTCTCAATTTTTTAAATTAATTTTCGCTAAAAAAAATTTCAAATTATTAGTATTAATTTTTAGGAATTAAAATAACGTGTTTTGTAAAAAATTAATCATATAGCGTTTCATAAAAAATTTACTCAATCACTTAACAGCTAAATGCGATTTAAATAACTAACTTTGCTTAATAGACTCAAAAGTTTAAAAAAAATAAAAAAATAAAAAAAAAAGTTCCACCGGCTATTCCACTTTCCTCATGCGCACATAGCAAATGCTTGGCCTCACTTATCACTAACCGTCCCATGACACCCCCACAAAGGCTTTTCTTGCTTTGTATAGAGACAGAGAGGGTCACGGGTTGTATATATAAAATTAGAACGTTGGAAGAAATGGGCAAACAATTGTGGAATGTAAAGCCAAAATTAAAGGTTTATGATTCTTTCATCAACAATCATTTTCATATATTGCCCCCACCATCCCTTTTATTTCTATATTTCCTTTTTTTTTCATCATTATCTTAGATTTCATTTTTCATACTATCATTTCAATTTTATTGTTACAAAATTTATTTTTCATTTTATATTTGACAACTCCAAAATTAATATGTACACGTATTTCTATAAAAAGTATTTTAAAATTTTTTTCCACTTATATTTTTGTGAATTAAGATTTAATTAATTATGTAAAAATTGAAATTAAACTTATTAATCTAAAAATCAAATCAAATCGAATTAAATTAAATTAATTAATCATATTCAGTTTGATCAATTTGATAAAATTATGCGTAACTTTGAATAAATGTGTTATTTTAAAAATTGTGATATCTCGATTTTAATATTGTAATTTTCACTCGTTCATATTAAATTTAAATAGTCCGTTAAAAATAGTATTTGAAAATACTCAATTATTAAAAAACAGTTTCTGCAATGCATATTTAATATAATACCATTTTTAAAACAATTATTAGCAAAGAGACTAAAAGGCATATGAGAACTTATGTTTTCATCCCTTAGTTTTTTTTTTTTTTTTTTTTTTGCATTATTGATGAGAAAAATAAAGGGGAAAAAGATTATTGCAGTAGAGGACACAAAATGCCCAACAGTCGGAAAAAGGAAAAAAACAAAAGAAAAACGTTCATTTCTCTGGTATATTTTTATAAAGCTTTTTTATTAAACTAAACGTTCATATTCACACCACCCAAGAAAAGTTGCAGCTTCTTTCTATTCTACAGTCCAGCTTATTAATACTCTAATCTCTCTCTTCTCTCTCTCTCGCTTAACAAAAGTGAACAAAAGGGTGCTTTCTCTCCACTAGAACAGCTGTTTTTTCTGTGTCATTTCACTTGCACTTCTATGGAGGCTTAAATATTTGTGGGCATCTATCTCTTTACTTACCCTTCTTCACAGCTGTTTCCAAGTTACTCAAAAGGCTCTCTGGTCTCTGCATTTCTGGTTTTTCTTTACTGGGTAACATTTCTTTCCTGGAAAAGGCTGATTCTTGAAATTGGAGCATATGGGTTTTTGAAGAATTAAAGCTTGGGGTAGTGTTTGGTTTCCGGGAAAGTTTAATTTAGCTCTCATTTTGCTGTAATCTCTGATGGAAGGCATTAATAGGGTGCATTTAGTGCTCGTGCTTTCTTTGGGGATATTTATGGGTACCTTATGTCAGGATGATTCAGATAGTACAATTTCAGCTGTGTATATTGTTACACTTCAGCAAACTCCTGTTTCTCATTACTATGGTGAGCTTAGAAAGGAAACAAATGTGTTCAATCATGGTCCCTCTGGTAGAAGAAATAGACTGCACAGGCCAAGGTCCTAAAAGTTTCAAGCTACTCTAATTTTTAGTTGCTTTCTTTATAATTGCTTGAATTTATTGTAGTTACTATGAGATTGTTGTGCTTTTTTATGTTAATATGTTATCTACTTGTTTCAGTGGACAATGAAGGAATTTTGGGTAATTTTACTGATGATTCAGTTTAATGTACCGTTTTTATTTTTCTTCCCTTGATTATTCCCTTGTTCTTTTTTTTAATCTATTTATTTATGTCCTAATTGAGAAATAGCTAAATGAAGTGGAAGTTTCTTATCGTTGACTGTTAAAAGGTTCAACTCTTATGGGGTCCTCTTGTTTTTTCCTGTGGGGTTTTCCCAGGAAAATTGTCTGCCAGGATATTATGGAATCTTGCATTTCTATTGTATTATTGATTTTTTCGTAGCCAAATATTGTTGATTTCTCTCTCTTTTATATTTTTTGTTTGTTTGTTTGTTTGTTTTGTTTGTTTGTTTGTTGTGTTTTGTTTTTCTTTTTAAAGACTTCCGTGTGATTACTGATTGATGGAACTGTATAAGTTAACTCTAAACGTTTCTGACTTTTTACTGTATATTCATAATTCACCTAGAGTACTCTTAATTATACTAGTTGCTACCACTCCAGTTATGTTTAATTTCTGGCTTATTCAAGAAGATTGCCAAGCTGAAAGGAACTTGACAAATTAAGCTTTTGATTGGTTTTTTGTCTTTTTCCCTCCTATTTTAGGCACAACTCGAGCTCTCATCAAAGTTCGGGTTCTTATATAGCTCGAGTTCATGATTCATTATTGAGGAGGGTACTAAAGGGGGAGAAGTATCTGAAGTTGTATAGCTACCACTACCTGATCAATGGATTTGCTGTTCTTGTTACCCCACAACAGGTATATACAGAGTCATTATTCCCTGTCATGCTATCACCATAATTATGCTGGTATATAAAGGCCATGCTCTCATTACAAGTTGTGCCTTTTTTCTTTTTTCTTTCTCTAATGTACTTTTTTGGCAATAGAACCTGTTCATCCTTTAATTAATATGTATGCTTCTTTCTTCGTTTATTTGCATCATAAATTAAGAAAATGAATGACTTGACTAATTTTGTATATTTTTTTATCCCGGTCAATTTCTAAGGCGGACAAACTATCAAGGAGGAGAGAAGTGGCAAATGTGGTTCTGGATTTTTCTGTTAGAACAGCAACCACCCACACTCCACAGTTCTTGGGTCTTCCACAAGGGGCATGGGTCAAAGAAGGTGGATATGAAGCTGCTGGTGAAGGAATTGTGATTGGTTTCATTGATACTGGTGTTGATCCCACTCATCCTAGCTTTGCTGATGATATATCTGAGCACTCATATCCAGTTCCTGGTCACTATTCTGGTATTTGTGAGGTTACTCGAGACTTCCCTTCTGGTTCGTGCAATAGGAAGCTTATTGGAGCCCGGCATTTTGCAGCTTCTGCTATCACTAGGGGAATTTTCAATTCTTCTCAGGATTATGCTTCCCCCTTTGATGCTGATGGCCATGGCACGTAAGTTTGTTTTAGCATTTGATTGTTGATTCTAGCTTTTCAGATGTCATATTTATTTATATGTCCAAGTATCATTGTTACAGAATGAATATGTCCAAGTATAGCATTTGTTTGTTGATTCTAGCTTTTCAGATGTCATATTTATGCATATGTCCAAGTATCATTGTTACAAAATGAATAGCTTTATCTCTTCCTTTCCTGCTCTCTGCAATCATAACCACTCTAGTTTCTCACATCTTTGCAAGGCTGCTGTAAGTTTCTGATTCTACAGGAGACAAAGGTGATTAGGAAGTTAATGCTTTGATTGAACAAATTTTAATGATTGCACTTGATTTAATTCTCACAATTCCAGAGAAATACCTTTTGTCTTGATAATCTAATCAAATACTTGTCCATATGGTGTGGAAATATTGTTTCTTTTGTGCACCTTTCTTTCTTGGAAATGCTGCAATATATTGATGTGGTTGTAATTATGTATCAGGCAAATGTTTCATTACATTCAGTTTTCCAGTCCAAACAGAAGGATTAATTTTTATTTCCAATGTCTTTAATTGAATTAATCTCATGCTGTAAAATTAGAGTTCATTGTTAACCAAATTACTGAGTGCTTTAGATGAGGTTACCAGTTTTCGTGTGCTATACTTTGATGAGGATAGTGATTATGTATGTAAATAATAAATAATAGTGCTTGATTTCCAGTTAATCAGGTTACCAATTATGTAAATTGATATCCATCTTCAAACAATTCTCCAAAATGCAGCTAACAAAACTTATCATGATGTACAGGCATACTGCTTCTGTTGCTGCCGGAAACCATGGGATTCCAGTGATTGTTGCAGGACATCACTTCGGAAATGCAAGTGGGATGGCCCCTCGTGCACAGTAATATTTCATTTCTTTTTTCTGGCAATATGTGCATCTGCTACAGCGCTATAACCATGTGTAGGCTGCATTATCATCATATTGCTTTTTATAGGGGAAAATATTTGGTTGACTATGGACTACAGAGCAGAAAAACACACTGCTCTGGCCCATGACTACTTTCATTCCGTAAAGTAATCTGATAGGTTCCACCACAGTTCTGAAACCGGGTCGGATCAGCCGGTTCGCTCAGGAATCGGGCTGCGGTCAGGTCTGGATTGCATTGAAAAACTGGGTGTTCAAAAAATCGGACTGAACTTGTAAAAACCGGATCAAAACCGGCTAATAAGTGCTGAACCGGACCAGTAAAAAACCGGTTCAATTCAATTTCTTGGTATTTTCAGAAATTATGGGCTTTTTTTACAAAAATTAGGCCTACTAATTTTTTAATCTTTGTGCCTTTTTATTTATAAACCCAAGTCCTAATATATTAATTAAATGAAAAAGAAATATTTTATGGTAATTAATTTTTTTAGTTTTAAATTTATTCTTTATCTACTAATTTTTATTTTTTTTAAAATCCAAATTTGAAATTTTTTTTATTTGAGTTCAAAAAAATTTTTTTTAATCTATATTTTCAATTTTATTTAATAAATATATTTAAAAATATTATATATAAAAATTCAGTTCAACCGTATTGAATCTGGTCGAACACTCTGGTTTGGTGAACTCTTACCTCCATCGATTTACTGACCAGTTTGGTTCTCAGAACATTGGGCTCCACTCTGTTATTTGACTCACAATATGGGGATTTATAACTGTTGTTTTAACTGTTAGACTGACTGTCAATTTTATATGAACTTCTTTTTATAAGGTTTTAGTGAATAGGGCAAGTCATAAATTGATTGATTCTGAAATAAATTGGATGCAGGCAACATACATATATTATTGTTGATTTTCATAGCCAACGTGAAAGTATTACAGAGCCAAAAAAAAATGGCAGGTTTAACAGGCGATAGAACATTATTGAGTAGATGAGCAGATTATTTGCAAGTTCTGATGCTTCTTGATGCTCTGATTTGCTATCACGCATTGACTGAGCTGATAGCATTTTAACTTTGAAGCAGGTTATATACTGTGAAAGTAGCTAACCTGGTGACGTCTTAGGTATAGAACTATTATGTCAAGAAAAGCGCCTTAGGAAAAACAACTGGAAATTCACATTTTAGTTATTTCTTTCCATACTGGCACACATATACTTAAACTTGAGCTTGGTAACATTTCTGTCTGTGATGATGGTACACGTGTTAACTTCAAGCTTGTGTTTCCCAGTATTGCAGTATACAAGGCATTGTACAAGAGTTTTGGAGGCTTTGCCGCAGATGTAGTTGCTGCAGTAGACCAGGTAATTTTTACATGCTCTTTTTCAGCAAACAGCTTTGCATTGAACTGATTAAACACAGTCTCGAAGAAGCTTGGACTCACAGGAGCATTTGATGGAAATATACTGTATTGTTTATCAATGTGTTCTTTCTTGGCATGCCTGACCATATGTATTGTCATTACCTACAATAGTTTGAGCATCTTACATCATTCAGTGCCTCCCCCCTTTCTTTGGGTTAACCCATATGGTATGAGACTGGCAGAAGTTGGACCTCTTATTTTAGGGCCAAAATATTTTGAGACATATATGCTTCTGCAAAGTTTCTAAATGTTAACAAAGAAACCCTGGCTTCTCAGTTCATAACCCGATTATCAGTTGGTGTTGCTCTAGTTTGCTTCTTTTTTATAACTACTCGGATATAATTTACAACATAGACAACATATTTTATATTGAGAAACAAAATTAGCCAATTTCTAGAGATCACATTCATGTTTGGAAGTACCTACTTATGTGAACATAGGGCTTGACCCGCCAGGCCTTACTAAAAACTCCAGACTTGGGCAAGGGGTTTTGTACCCAGGCCCAACTTTCCTCTAAAGTGGGCTGGGCTTGGGAACCATAGTTACATAGGGCCCAGCCTCTTGATTAATAAAACTTCAATGTTTTTCAATATATTTTATTGTTGCTTGTTCACTGTAGTGGGCTTGAGTGGTCTTCCTGACCTGGCTTGCAGTAATCAGATCTAAGACCTTGAAATTGACATTAATGTTCATTTTGCATTTGCAGGCAGCTCAGGATGGGGTCGACATTATTAGTTTATCGATCACTCCCAACAGGCGCCCTCCTGGTCTGGCAACATTCTTTAATCCCATAGACATGGCTCTGCTGTCAGCGGTGAAGGCTGGCATTTTTGTTGTGCAAGCAGCAGGCAATACCGGTCCATCGCCCAAGAGCATGTCTTCCTTCAGTCCTTGGATTTTCACTGTTGGTGCTGCTTCTCATGACCGAGACTATAGTAACTCTATGACTCTTGGCAACAATGTTACCATTCCTGGAGTTGGACTTGCACGTAAGTTTCTTACTGATGTTACTGTTTCATTTCTCGTCAGTTTTGAAATACTAATGTAATGAATCCGAGTCTCTTGATCCTATATATACATAAAAACGTGGCCAAAACCCAAAAAGAAAATAGTAACTATAAAGGAAATAGTAATAGTATTGGAAAGTGAACAAGAACTATAAAGTTAAAATTTATTGATAAAAATTGAAGTTCAATGACTGAGTGACGATTGACAAGTTAAACGATCATGTTGTTTATGAGTTGAACTTTTTAAGCTTTGTAGTTATTGCTTGTGAATTAGTGGTCTAGTTCTACCAGCCACCAATTAAGTATGGTCCATTTTTGAGTGTATCCATTTAAACTTAAATTATGAACTTAATATAATTTACACCTTATAATTTATCACTCTCGTGTTTAGCTTCTAGCAGACCAACTAGGTGTTATAGTTGTCCTATTTAATTATGCTATTTCAGTCTGGTTTTATATAGTTCTGTACTTGATGCCAATGACTGAGGGACGATTGACAAGTTAAATGATCATGTTGAAAATAAACCTTTCATTATGTTTAAGAGTTGAACTTTTTAAGCTTTGTAGTTGTTGCTCGTGAATTAGTGGTCTAGTTCTACCAGCCACCAATTAAGTATGGTCCATTTTTGAGTATATCTGTTTAAACTTAAATTATGAACTTAATATAATTTACACCTTATAATTTATCACTCTCGTGTTTAGCTTCTAGCAGACCAACTAGGTGTTATAGTTGCCCTTTTTAATTATGCTATTTCAGTGTAGTTTTATGTAGTTCTGTACTGATGTCATAGGGATAGACACTAACATGCATTGTTTTACTTCAGCGGGAACAAAAGATACTTCGTACACTTTGATATCTGCAATTCATGCTCTGAACAATGATACAACTGTTACCACTGATATGTATGTGGGTGAATGCCAAGATTCAAGTAACTTCAATCAGGATCTGGTACAAGGAAACCTCCTGATATGTAGTTATTCAATCCGATTTGTTCTTGGGCTCTCCACCATCAAACAAGCCTTAGAAACAGCTAAAAACCTCAGTGCTGCTGGTGTTGTGTTTTATATGGATCCTTTTGTAATTGGTTTTCGCCTTAATCCAATTCCAATGAGGATGCCTGGCATCATAATTTCATCCCCTGATGATTCCAAGGTGAAGATTCTGTAACTGTTTGCTGGCAGATCCATATGACTTTTTTTTTTAGTTTTGTGCTTCAAGAATCTTAACAATCTATTAGGGGTAGATATGAATGGAGAGAGGAAGTGAGAGAAAAGCAAATAGGAAGGCAAGGTCTTGAGGAACTATTTTTTTTGGCTAGTTTGGATTAGAATACAAAAGAAGTTTTTGTACAATAGATGAATTTATGTTTCTTTTCTTTTCTTTACTTTTCTGATTTCTTCTTCAGAAAGATTTATGGGGTGAAGGGGCAATTTTTGGTGGTTGTCATTTACACTTCCATTTTTCTTTCTTTCCCAAACAGAGTTAAAGGAAAATACCCTTTTATTTTCTTTTCCTCTTGCATTCCATCCTCCCATTTGCAGTATAAGTTGGTATCACTCATACAATGGCATTTCCTGTTCATTTTTTAATGTGAAAAGTTAGGTTCTGGTATAGCCATACAATACATTTTGGGGTGAACTGTCCCTCATTCACACGCTTATTCTATATAATGTTGAGAGAGAACTGACGGATGCTTTATTAATTCTTGTGGCAGATTTTACTTAATTACTACAATTCTTCTTTGGAGATAGATGCGATGTCAAAGAAAATTATTAAATTTGGGGCGGTTGCATGCATTTCAGGTGGACTGAAAGCTAACTACAGTAACTCTGCTCCTGTAGTTATGTTTTACTCTGCTAGAGGACCAGATCCAGAAGACAGTTTTCTTGATGATGCAGATATTTTGAAACCCAACCTGGTAGCTCCAGGAAATTCTATATGGGCTGCTTGGAGTTCTCTTGGAACTGACTCGGTAGAATTCCAAGGTATAAATGCACACACATCAAACAACTAATAGTGAGAGATCATGAAGGTTTACTTAGCTTGCAATACAAGCTTATTATCCTAATAGTATGAACTTAATCCTCTAGGTGAGAATTTTGCAATGATGTCTGGGACAAGCATGGCTGCTCCTCATGTTGCTGGGCTTGCTGCACTGATTAAGCAAAAGTTCCCCAGTTTCAGTCCTTCGGCAATTGCCTCTGCTCTCTCGGCAACAGCTTCTTTGATTGACAAGAACGGTGGGGCAATAATGGCTCAACGTGCTTATGCCAACCCAGATCAAAATAAATCTCCAGCAACACCATTTGATATGGGAAGTGGTTTTGTGAATGCAACAGCAGCTCTAGATCCAGGCCTAATTTTCGATACAAGTAAGTTCTGAATTTGCCGCCCATTTCCTTTTCTGACAATTGGGAGCCTGTTTGACATTGATGTTGAAACAGTTTTCCAGAAAAGCTAATCAGCATTGGTGTTAAAATTGGTTTTCAAGAAAAACATAACTTTGTATGTTGTTTTTTTTAAAAAAAAAGAAAGTTTGGGAATATTGTTTAATTTGGTTTGAATTCTATTTAATTGTTTTTTACATAATATTTATCAACAAGTTAGAAAAACAATGCGAAACAAATCCTGAATATTATCTTTGTATTTATCGGAATTGCTTTTTTCTGAACATGCTAATGCTGATATATTGCTTATAAACTTAATGTTTGTGTTTTATTTTGCAGGTTATGATGATTATATGTCATTTCTCTGTGGAATCAATGGTTCTGGTCCAGTTGTTTTCAATTACACAGGCCAAAATTGTTGGACATATAATTCAACTATCAATGGTATCGACTTGAACTTGCCCTCAATCACAATTTCTAATCTAGATCAGTATCGAATGGTCCAAAGAACAGTGACCAACATTGCTGGCAATGAATCATATAATGTCGGCTGGAGCACACCATATGGGGTGGCTGTTAAGGTGGCTCCAAGTCACTTCACTATTGCCAGTGGAGAAAAGCTGGTATTGAATATAATGTTCAATGCAACGATGAACAGCACTGTTGCTAGCTATGGAAGGATAGGACTTTTTGGAAATCAAGGTCATGTTCTTAATATTCCAATGGCAGTAATTCTTAAAACCTATTACAATACAACTAATATATAGCTGAGGAATGAGAGCTTTTTTTTCCCCCTTTTCTTTCCCACCTTCTCTTAAAATGTCTTATAACCTGTTTTTAGGTTTTTGTATTTGTAATTTTTTTATATGCCTGTGAGATGTATCAACCAATTTTTTCATTCATTTTCATGTAAATGCCAAACATTTGTGATATAGATGTGATTTATTAATAATCCTCAGTCTCTCTCTCTCTCTCTCTCTATACTTGTGTGTGTTTCTATATATTACAGAAGAGGATAAGCAGCTGTAAACGGGGCATGCCACTGCTTCTGGGTAAATGGATATCTTACCTTTCATACCACCTGTTCTTGGAACATGGGTCAAGAGCTAGCCCCATATAAGATTAAGATAAGGCTAAGGGCTTCGTTTGTAAATGAATTTCGCTGACAAACTTTGTTGTTTGGAGTAAATTTAAAAATTAGAAATTTATTTGCTTTTTATTTTTTAAATTTATAGAATTCATTTGGAAGTTTCGACTTTTTTTAGTTGAATTTGATTTAATTATATTTAAATATATAAGATTCAATTCGTAAGACTTAATTTTTTTTCATATAAAACCTAAAGATTTCAATATATAAATGAATGCTACATCACTTGATCTGACAAATAATGTGCAATCTGCGCTTGAATAAGCTTTTTATATGACAAATGTATATTTTGGACCCTCTATTTTTCTAAAAAAGTTATTGCCCTTCATATTTTGTGGGGGTCCTATAAGCCATCTCCATTCATTTTTTTTCATTTTTAATAAGTATTTCGCTATATTGAAAGTGGTACGTGAATATCCATTCAAGTGTGAAGAGAGTAAAAACTTATTTTATTTAATTGTCATGTTATCACTTTTTGAGCAAAAACTTATTTAATTGTCATATTATCACTTCTTCCTGTTTCTCCTCCGTAGCCAACCATGATGCTGAAGGAAGTGCTGAAACAAAAGGATATAAAAAATTGTAGCTCGATGACTGAGGTGGTGGAGGTGGAGGCAAAGGCAAAGGCAAAGGCAGGGGCAGAGGAGGAGGGGGTAGTGTAGAAGTTGTCAACGACATGCTTGTGTCGGAGCTAGGACTCATTGGTGGAAGAGGAGGTGGAGGTGTGAGAGGTAAAAGTGGCAATGATAGTGGCGCTGGTGGTAATGGTATTAGCTTCTGTGTTGGAGAACTAGAGGAGAGCAGGTCTGGTTCTATGCATTTTTTAGTTTCTTGATTTGCACCCTGGAACGTTTCTTGTCTTTTTCATTTTGAATAACAATAACCCATTTTCTTATTTTCTTATTTAATTCTCTTTTTTTAATAGATCAAGTTCCGCCCTATTTTGATTGTATTCTAAAGGTAACTAAAGTAAACTAAAATGTTTTTAGAAAATAAAAAAAGAGTTTATTTTTTCTTTTTCTCAATCTAATGGGTTTTCGAAACAGAAGAGGAAGATGGAGGAGGAGAGAAGAGATGGCAACGAATCATGTGTTTCTACATGTCATTGTCTTTTTTTTGCCACTTAAAGAGAATTTGAGTTGCATCTGCTTCATTTGCCAATGACATGTACTTATTAAATACGGAAAAAAATAAAAATATTTTATAAAACTCTGCAAAGTATGAGACTACACAATTTTTTGTTTTTTTGAAAATTACAAGCTTCAAAATATGCATTTGGCATATATAAAAGCTTGCAATGTGTGCCCATTTATTGTGGTATTGGTTCATGTTCTGATAAGGCAAGACTCGTAGTAACTGAAAGAATGCGATTAACCCCTAATCAATCTTATCCTTTATTACTGCTAGTACTCAACGTCCATTGCACTTTTTTTGTACTTGTGAGCATCGTTTTAATATTTTTTTTTTTCTTTTTGCTAAAATTTATGACCAGAAAATCGTGTTTCATGGTTTGCTAATTTTATATTTTATATATATTTCTAATGAGTTTTATTTTTTCATTTTATATCAAATAATAAATCTTATAATTTATTCATTATATAGAACAAATTATTTATAGAAAATAATTATAACCAATCAAATTAAATAATTATTAAAATAATAATTAAATATATTATATTCTCACTATATTTAATATGTACCTTAAGTATAATATAACCAATTAAAATGAAATTATTTTTATTTTTTAATTAATAAAATTAAAATTTTTAATGATACGTTCGTCAATCTATAAATTTAGTAAAGACATTTTAAGCAATTCTAATATTTACACATCATAGTTTTTAAAAACATGCTTTGCATGTTATTTATACTCTTGTATATAATCGTGATTTAAATATTAGCTATTGCCACAATAACGATGTTTTTCAATATTATTTTTATTTATATTAAATATGATAAATGCTTTTACAAGTAATTATTAATTTAAAATTTTTAATTAAATTATTTTTAATTTTATTATAATTTAAAAGAGTTAATTATTTTTTTATATTATTATATAAAAATTTTAAATAATTTATATTTTGAGGTTAAAAAGTTATTGTCGTTAAGTCTAAGAATCACAAATGTGTATTTGGCACTCTTTTCAATTCTGTCCATTCCCGATACCTAAACTAACTGCGGCTGGCACAACCCTCAAGAGGCTTTTAGTTTCATTAATGTCTTTGCTGTTACTTACAAAACAGATTATTTCGCATTAATCAAAGTTTTTTATTTTATATATTTTTTTAAATTAAAACAACAATATTATGTTATATTTATTTCATGATATTTGTCATATTTAAAATTTTACGTCCTTTAAAAAAAAACCCATTGAATTTGTCTAAGAATCATTAATCTGCAAATTAGGGTAAATAGAATTCAAATTTCCCATGAAGCAATTTTTGAATTCTTACTTTATATTAATTAATTCTACTATTTATTGCAAAAATTTCCCTTTCCCTATATATAACCATATGCAAGAATGGAGAATGGGACAAGAATTATTTCTCTTAGACTCACTCGAGAAAAAGAAAAACCTTTATCCATAGCCATGAAGGCTTCTAAGAAATGCTCAAAGATGGTTTTGAGCTCCATAGTCTTGTTGAGTCTAGTTGCTAATCTTGTTGATGCTCGCCTTCTTATTGAGAGTTCAATGAAGCTTAAACCCGAAGAAGAAATTGGAAAGGAGAAGAATTTAAGCAAAATGAAGAGTACTACCACAGGAGAGATGAAGATTTTACCATTACCACCAGGAATTCCGTTCCCACAAATTCCAGGAATTCCATTTCCACAGCTTCCTCCATTTCCATTTCCATTTCCACCTCCATTAGACATCCCTAATCTTCCTCCACTACCTAACTTTCCTCCATTTCCGAATGTGCCTTTCCCTCCTTTTCCATTTTCTCCAATGATTCCCAGCTTCACACCTCCTTCGCCGTGAAATTCTGGTGGTGAAGTCTCAATTTCAAGTACCATTGGAATTGACGAGAATAAAAGGTTTTACCTAATTATTTAACCCGTCAAGTGGGAAAAAAAAGTTCTATTGAAAATTCAAATAAATAATAGTGTACTGTAAAATGAAGCATGTCCGTGAAATGGCAAGAGATCCATATTGTAAAATGATCTCTGTTCAATAATAGTTTTTATATGTTGACCCCGTAATTTTTTTTTCTTTCTAGATTTGCCACTGCTTACTTGCATATGAGTTGTTTCCCAGTCTAGAAAAGAAAAACTATTTTTACCCATTATCATGATATATGGCTTTTGAAATATGCTCAAAGATGGTTGTTGCTTGTTACTCGTAATGTTGATTTTCTTAATGTGAATTAATAATGTGACAAAGATTTCGATTTGATTTCAGAATTTCTTACTTCTCACATTAATTTTTAAAATGCATCGGCGAGATTTCTGTATTTTATATTTTAATTAAACTGTGTAATTGCACAATTTCAATCCTAATGATATTAATTTATTTGAAACTTTAATTAATTGTGATCTACAATGTAAAGAAAAGCAATTTAATACAAGAAATTGCAATATGCTTATGCACACCATATATAAAGAAAATATTGCTATTATTATTCTTCACAATAATATAATAATTAACTACAATTAATCCCACGAAATTATATATTTTAGTACCAATTAGAAGGGCGCACATAAAATTTATTTAATAAAGATATAATGATCATAATATTCTGTTAATATGCTTGAACTTGCTATATGTGTATGATAGGTTTATGGGTTAACTACTTCGGTCTTGTTTACTGAAGTGAAGCTTAAAGGCAAAGGAAAGGAAGGAACAGAAGGCCTGGTGGGAATGAATGGAAAAGGAGGAAAATTTGGAATAGAAGGCAAATTAGGAAACGTTAGAGTTATTGGAGGAGTAGAATTAGCCACAATTGGGCTAATTATTGGGGGCAGTGGCGGCGGAGGCGGTAGTGATGGAGGTGGAGGTGGAGGTGGAGGTGGTGGTGGCGGGAGTGACGGAGGTGGCGGTGGCGGTGACGGTGACGGAGGCGGTGGTGCCATCATTTCAAAAGATGGAAATGTAGTTTGAGCATCGTCTTTCGGTACTGGAAAAATTGGTTCAAGAAAAAAAGGTGGATCAACACCGATCTGTATAGTTGATAGCTTTCTTAGATTAAATAAAATGCGAGAACATATGCATACATGAGAATTGCAAAGGAATAAGAAAGCAAGGGTAAGCAATAAGTGGAGGACAAAGGTAAATTTTAAAGCCATTAGATGAAATTAATCAAGCTTTAGAAATAAAAATGGTGCCGATGGGTTTTGATGGCTATAGTGATATTTTTTATGTGCATATATAGATGGAGAAATAAGAAATTAGTTATTGTGTAGAGATAGTGGTGGTTAGTGTTCATGGATGGCATGGGAATTTCTAATATGAACCTAATAATTTGAATTAAAATCTTGTGCATCCATGCATGGCATTGATTTGACTTTGACTACTATCTAATACAATCTTAATCTTTGTTTAGAGCTTTTAATTGTGAGTAATCTAATCTTGATCTATACAAAAAAAAAAATCCTAAATTTGAACATGAGATTTTATTTTTGAGTCTCATCTAATCTTAACTTAACCAAAGATCACTTGGAAAAATGGATTAGTTTTAGAATTTAATCATGTTTGAAGGTTAGATTGGAGCTTTTAATTAATATTGTTTAGATTTATGAGGCATAGAAGAAGATAATACCTTAAACGATATTAATATAAATACATTTATTTTCAATTTTATTATAAACCATTAAAAAATTATAAATATTTTGTGAGACGTTCTTAGAACCGTAAATAAGCAGAATTCAACGAGATGTGTTGACTTGAGTTTGGTTTATTAATATATTAAGGCTCGAATTTGAAAGATAACTTAAACTTTATTTAAAACTATCTTTGATCCATGTTACTTGTCACATATAGAATATCAAACTTTTTAAAAAAATTGTTAGATGTATCTAAATTATAATAAATTATTAAGTAAATTGACTATATTACCCTTCATTTACTATTAATTCTCTAAGAAAATAATTAAATTGAAATAATAATTATTGGTCATATACAAAAAGTAAACAAAAAAAAATATTTATTACTTTTTGAAATCACAAATATAACAAGTATTTTGGAACAAACATTTTCTCAAATGTGACAAGTATTATGGAACAGAGATAGTAATAATTTATATCTTGAAAGGTGACATGTGATGACATAGATTCTTTTTTCTTTAATCAGAGGTCTCAAGTTCAAGTTTTGAATATAAAGTCTCTTTAAACACTCAAAAGGGAACGCTTTTCTCCTTTTGTAGGCCTGTCTACCTTCTTTATAGATTTATCCGGTATGAATTTAAATTAATCGCGCTAATAAATTTTGGACATGAAATGATTATCACAAAGAAAATTGTGACTTGTTTTTTACATGCTCAAACTCCAATTTTAGTCTAGTTCGTTTAATACACGAGCTTAATAAAGTTGGTTCGTGTTCAGCTTTCGCTCATGAAACTTTTTTAGAAGCAACTCTCAAATAGCTGTTGTGAGCGGCTTGGCTCGCTGGGTCCTTAAAAACAGAAAATTTCCGAAACAGCACGTGGAATTGTGCCAAAGCAGAGCGACCGTTGGATGAGAATCAACCGTAATAATCATAGAAACGGAAATCAAAGCGTACATAATATCTAAACATAACCCGGATCCAGCTCTGTAACGTTGCTGGGTTAGCGTTTGCTTAGCTACGGCTTTCACCTACCTGCTTGCCACTCTGAACAAAAACAATAGAAAGAAAGAAGCACCGATTTCAGTTTCTGCACCGCCATGTCTTCTTCCGATCCTGAGAAGTTGATTGCCAAGGCCGATAAGCTGTAAGTCATTTCTCTCTCTGTAAATGAACGATCGAATCTCTTTTGTGAGCAGAAAATGATACTGTATGTGAATTTATTCCAATTTTGTTAGAGTGACAATGGCCACAGCAAATGCATTATTTTCTTTTTCTTTTTTTAAATTTAGAAAATAAAAGCATGTAAGAATGACATTTTTCCAATTTTTTAAATTTATGTAAGAATAGCTTCGCTTGATTCTGGTAGTTAACTCATAGTAGATTATGTGTTAAGTTCTGCTCTGCTTAGGATTTTTGTTTTGAAATTATGATTTTGTTTCTGATTTGTATGTAGGAAAAGAGTTGTCCGTTACCTATTGAGATATTTGAGTTTGAAATTGATCAATATTATGATGTTATTAACTTGAACTGATTTAATTGAAGATGCCACTGGAACTATAAAACCAAATGTGATGAAGAAGGAAGAGAGAACTGCTTTGATTAATTGTTGATCGCTATAGTGAATATGTGTATTGCTGAGATTAAGTTCAATGGCATAATAGTTCATCTTTCTTGACTTTATTGTCTCCATGTGCTTAATTGTGATCATACTTTTTTTTTTCCTTTAAATTATTGAAGGTTGTGAGAGTTATTTCAATTATATGTTTTTCTTTTTATTATTTTATATATGACTGTGACTTAGTGTGAGATTGGCAAGTCTTGAATTGTCTAATGACCAAATACTTCTGTTTTTAGTATATGATTACAAGGCTACTTTATTTTTTCTCTTTTGTTGCATATTAACAATTTTACTTGTCTTCTTTATAGAACAAAATTGAGTCTCACAAGGTGGAGTGCTGATTGGAGAAGCGCTACTCTTTTGTATGAGCAAGCTGGTTAGTAATTTCTTGTTCATTTGTGGACTTTGAGATTATTATCTTAATGGAGTGGCAGGCAATGTAGCAGTTAATAAAATTTAATATTAAATAAGAATCGTGCCTTTAGAGGGATTTTTAACTAATGGTGATTCTGCTGTAGCTAACAGTTTTAGGGTTGTCAAGAAATATGAGAAAGCAAAAGCAGCATTCGAAATGGCTTCCAAGGGTCAAGAGATACTCTCTTCGTATCCTCAATTCTGTTTAGCTACTACTTTATTTCTTGTTTTGAGTTTACATGAATTTGCCTATTGTTATATCCTTTATGAGTATATAGCCCCTGGGATGCTGCTAAGCATATGGAGTCTGCTGCTGCTTTAGCGAAAGAACTAGGCAACTGGAACGAAGTTGCTGATCTTTATAGAAGGGCTTCTGAGCTGTATATTGAGTGTGGGAGATCACAACCTGCATCAGACGCTCTAGCGAAGGCTGCACGGTAACCACAGTTTATGCTCGTGTCACTTACAATTTTAGTTCCTACATTCTTCATTATTTGAGACATCACCAGGTTAACACTAGGAACTTGCAGATAAGGTTGTTTTGAAAGTTAAACATAAAACTGAAGTGCTCCATGAATTTTCATGTATGATTCTGTCCGGTCTTATATGCTTGAGTTTAAACAACTGCAATGTGGGGGTAACCTTTTTGTTGTATGGTGCTAGGTCCAAAGGATTTAAACAGGGAAATCTATGGACTTGTTTATTGAACTCCTGTATTTTATTTTGCGTCTCAATCTGCACATCAATTGTAACAGTGAAAAATGCTCTTTAACTATATAATTTAACCAATAAAATTTACCAGATGTCTTGTAACATATTAACTTGCTAGGCGTTCTATTTTCAGTGCAATCTGAATCTGCACATGGTATCATGGGTTCACAATTTCATAAGGACTCTCTCTTCCACCCTTCATGTGTTTATATGGATCCACATCTACACATTGGCGCTTTTGGTTGTGTCCTGGGTGGAAGAGTTTACTCTGCCTTCCTTTTTGCTTAACCAGAAAAAACACATCATCCCTTAAATTTCTGCTTTATAGCATGACTCAAATTATTAATAGACATCAGTTACCTAACTTTTTATGTGAAAAGAATTTCTGTTACCAACATATACTTCTATTGACATGTATGCAGACTTGTCTATCTGTTGTATTTGTGCTTGTATTCCAAATTTTGAGTAAATTGTATGTTTTCCCGACATTGTTCTTATTGCTTTCTTCTTGTGGTACAAAACTCTAGGCTGTGGTAATGGCTTTAGGAAGCACAGTGTTAACGTCTTTGTCAAATCAAATTGTCTTTGCAACCTAATAAAAAAATATATCTTTACGTTTCACAGTGCTCTAGAAGATGCTATGCCTGATGTTGCTGTACAACTCTATACTGATGCTTGTGTTATTCTTGAAGAGGATGGCAAGGAACAAATGGCGTTTGATCTATACCGCGCTGCCACTAGTGTTTATATACAGCTTGAGAAGTAAGGGTTACATTTTCCATTTGGAATAGGATACATTAAGACGACCAAATTAAATTTTTACTGGTCTGATTGAGATGCTGAAAGTAATTCCTTATTTCCTTTATTTTGCTTGTGTTCTATATTAAAAATTGATAATTACATAAGTGCTCCACGCTTACTTCTGGTGGTTTTCTCAGAATGTATACTCACAAACACACACACACTCACTTGTGTGTGTGTGTGTGTGTGAGCTACCCTAGTTGATTTACTTGCACCAATTTGTGTTGAATGCTCTACTAATTTAAACTCCAACAAGCATATTTGCTACTCAACAAAAATTAGCTTGCTTCTTATTGAATGATGATTGAAAAATACCCCTTGTTATTAGGGATGTAATGGAGCCAAGTTGAGCTTGATACAGTGCTAAACTCAAGGTTGACTTGATCAGAAAACTTGAGGTCCGAAATGATAGAATAAATAAAGTTTGAATAAACTCGGATGAGGTCGAGTTCAAGCTCAGATTGGTAAATTAATATTTAAATATTATATAAAGTATATAAAATAAATTGAAAATTTAAATGTTTGGTTGGCTCGTGAGCCATTCAAGTTTTTATTATAATATTCAAACTAAGCTTGACTCTTTACTCAAGCTGCTCGATCTTGAGCTTGATTTGATTACACCCAAGTTGAATTCAAGTATTTTACAAGTCAAGTCCAAGAAGCTCACAGGTAGATTCAGGCATTGACTCCATACTTGTGATAAATTGGTGGAAATACGGAACCGTTTTTGGGGTTTCACTATTGGATAAGGGAAATGAGGCTACTTTCAGTATGGAGTATTTAGTTCTAATTTGGAAGATATCACTTTTATTCTCATTCCTCATTTCTTATTTTGATTCATGAAAGGGGACTTATCTTGAACATACGATTTAGAGTGGGTAGAAAGGATGCTTGTTACAACCGTAGGGAATGGGCTGTATTGTCTAGTACTTTCTCAAACTTTGAAATTTTTGGGTAGTTGATGATAAGATAAATGAGGTAAGTTCTTTAACCCTAAATATACATATTCTTTGCAATATAAGAATTGGCTTCAAGACATTTTCATTCTGCTAATCCGGTGCTTCATATTTCCACTGGCTTGGTGCTTGTACACATACCAAGATAACATTTGTGTAACCATGCCCTGATGAGGTTGTGTCATTGATACTGCTTCATTACTCTCCGTACGTACTAGACCCTGTTTTTCCCATTTGGTTTCTCTAGCAATGGACATTCATCATTCTGGTGGAATTTTCTTGCCATCAAATGTTGATTTTGACTGCAAGTATACAGTGCAGATTTGCTATTTTGCTCGTTCAATATATGGTATAGGGTAGGTACTGTCATGTTCTCGTGAGGTTGAATGCATATATTCTTATAATGAACATATATGGATGATCGTTAATTATGGTGTCAATGCATACAGGTATACAGATGCTGCTGCTATCTTGTTGAGATTGGGTCTAGCAGCAGACAAATGCAATGCTACCAATAGCCAGTGCAAAGTGTGAACTCTTTTTAGTTTTTCTACTTCTTTTAGTCTATTTCATTTTTCATTCTTTTCTTTTTTTGACAAACACCGGAGTTACTTCAACTATGGCACTAATTTGCATGTGTATCTGAAATTTGTCATAACTTGTATGTTTACTCAATTATCCATCAGACTTAATCTCTTCTATACCTTGGTTGGTTTCAGGCATATCTTGGTGCAATTATTGTTTATCTTTATGCTCATGATCTCAAGCAAGCAGAAAAGTGCTACAATGATTGTGCACAGTAAGTAAACTTTTTTATTGGCGTCCCTTGGCAAACGTTGGTTTGTTTAAATGTTTGCTGGTTTCTACCAATAGTGGATACCTCTACGGTTGATATAGCCCTCAAGCAGTAGTGAACGACTGTGTGGAATTAATGAATCAAAACTTAAACTTTCTGGTTTCTGAATTCACATTCATAATACATCTTAAATGTCTTGCATAAATGTCAAGTCTCTAATTAGTAAGCAACTTCTAAAATCAAGTCTACTCGTAGTATCATTCTTAAGCGAATATCCATATATCTGCAGCAGCTTTGTACTGTTTTTTGAAGTTGTAGGAGTTGTGTTGAGAAATTTCTCCATAAAGTCATTTTACTACCTAGTAGTAACATGTCAATTACCTTTCAAGAACAATTTGCAGAGCTGTGTGATTCTCTTCTTCCGCTGATTTCACTCACTGTGCCACATGCTCCTTTTTATTCTTAAAAAATGTAATCATGCAATTCAACTTGTAGAAAATTGCATGGCGAAATTTTAGCTGCAGAAGCCAATATATTGCATGCTTTTGTACCAAATTTCATGATAACCAATTTGGCATTGCTCAGAAAATGACAACAAGGCACCAAGAGCAATTACTTCACTGTTCCTCTATCATCTGTGCTCGACTAAGTTAAATTGATTATATAAATATTTCTAAAGAATCTCAGGAAATGTGTGAATTTGAGGAAAGTCTTGATGCTTCTTCATTCTTGGTCCTTGAGAATGAGAAAGATTACCATAGAGGTTAAAATCTGTATAATCACATGATAGTCAAAATAATCACTTGATAGCTAAGGATGATGCATTAACTTGTGCAAAATTTTCAAATTTTTATGTTAGGATACTTTCATGTAAATCCATTCTCTTGGTGTCTCTGTATCCATAAGTTAACTTGAATGTGTAAAGAACCTTTTTTTGTCACACTTATGTGAAATGATCGACTCTTTAATTGAGTATTACTATTAATACTTTTTTTTTCCTCATTGCATTTCTTTTTTCCCTTGTTAAAAATAAAAGGTTAATGATTTCACGTGCTGCTTTTGGCTTTGCAGGATTGATGCTTTTTTGAGCAGCGACCAGAACAGGTGTGCTACTAAACTACTTTCTGCTTATAGGGAAGGTGACATTGAAGAAATCAAACACCTTGCTCAGTCTAGCACTGTTTCACATCTTGACCATGCGGTAAATCTTCTAATTTGTTTTGACCCTTTTATTAAAATTACATCAGCAGATCCCAATGAACAATTATAATTTTTTTAATGCATTTTGTGCATCTTCACCCATGTGGTATCCCATGCACATGCTTAACCATATCTAATCTTGAGAGTTCTTCTTCTCCAAATTTTTATAATTTTAAGTAATTTTTGAATCCATATCTCCCTGCTTTTGTGTGATACCTTTTATGTCATAAGCTACTCATTTGATTTCCCATGGAGGAGCTAATGTGCTTATTGTAGAAGAAACTCATCATCGATATTGCTCACAGCCAGCTACTTAAAGCTATATCCATAATAACATTTATTGAATAGACCCTTAGAATATATAGTAGACCAGCAAGACATTGGAATTAACTGTATCACTAAGTGCTGGTTCTCTTGACTGGGAGCATCCACTTGCATTTCTTCATGTAGTTTAGATATTCTGGTAGATAGCACATATAGAGAGAATTCCTTATTAAGGACCTGACAACTTCAATACCTGAAAAAGTTGAGTGCTTTTGTACTGCACAACACTTCTTGTTCTGTAGATCCTCTGTTTCTAGATGAACTTGCACATGATTTCAGGTTCACAAGTACGTATGCTCTTCCACAGAACTGTTTTGTCAGATGTATTCCTCTCAATTAGCTCCTATATAGAGTGTCCTTCCAGCCAGTTCTTTTTTCCTTTTTTTCCTATTCTGGATTTGTTCCCAGTTTTGGTCTGGTTTTGAACTGTGCGACTGTGGATCCAGCTCGGGGCGGTTCCCAGAAAGTCCATTTTGTAACCAGCCCTCAGCCAGGTCTAGAGCATCCACCATGCCAAAGGAGATTACTCTGATAAATTGCCTCTTCACAATAAGTTACCATTTCGGTTACCATTGAGTGACCTCCCATTGAAACACAAATCAAAGTTTAATTATTAAAAATTAACAAATTGAAGAGGTTTAGCCTTGACTTTTTATGTCCATTATTATGATTTACCCTTTAATGTCATTTTCAACTTATTGGGCATGTCTGCTAAGCTACTATGACTGAACTGACTGTTGTCTTTGAGTACTAATAATTTAATCACATTCGTTTAACGGAAAATAACTTGGCTGCAGATAATTAAGATTGCAAGAAAACCTCCAACGGGCGATGTTACGGCATTCAAAACTGATGCTGCAAAAGAGGAAGAAGAAGAAGAATTGGATGAGAATGACCTCACATAAAATATTGGCAATAGTTGTTATATAAATTGGTGGGTTTTGGCTTTGATATAGAGCATGTATAAAACATATATTATAATTTCATTTTATTTGGTATTGTGAATGCTGTTCTCCCATTTTTAACATTCTGTGTCTTAAGAGGTGTTTACTATGTAAAAATATATACCTTTTTATCAATATTTTTAATGTATGCGATTAGCTAAGTTTTCAAACAATCCCTTTATGGGTTAGTTTAATATACATTTTTGCCCTTGATTTTGTACTTTAGTCCTTATGCATAAAGTTCTAATTTTCATTGGAGACTTGCATCACTTTATCTTTATACTTTGTGGAATAAAACTCTCACGAGGGACTTATTGTACATCTAAAGTTTCAAAATTTGCAAGTTGAGTGTTGGATAGAATAATTTTCTTAAGTTTAAGTGTTCAATTTTTGAAATTTGGCAAGTTCGTGTATTCGATAGAATAATTTTTATAAGTTCAAGTGTTCAATAAAATGATTTTTGCAAATTAAAGTATTTAATGAGAATAATTTTTTAAGTGTTCAATAAAATAATCAAAGTAAAAGTTGGGAATTCTATAACTTTTTTTTATATAAAGTATGTAGATGAACTTATGCATTATATTGAGGGACTATTCGGCAATATTATTTTCAAAAGTAATATTTTATTTTTTTTATTTTTAACTAAGTATAAATTTGAAAGAAAAATTATTAGCAACTTTCTTTTTTCTTATTTTAGGAGTACTACATAACAAAGAGTAATACTCGTTAACTCACCAAATTAGTCAAAACTCTTGTGGTCCAAAAAACTAAAACTCCGAAACTTTCTAGTTTCTACTACTCTGAAGACCAAGCAGCTCAAATATAAAATCAACTATGGTGATAAAAAAAGCTCTAAAACATAATTGATACAAGCAACGATTGATTGAAAATTCTATCAATTAATACAACAAATTATAAATCTTAAGTATGAATTAACTATCAGCTACATTAATCAATTGAATCAAATATCATTTATATCTTAGGGATCGTTTGGTTTAGTTGTTCATACTAGTTGATAGCTGTTAGCCGATAGTTGATAGCACTTAGCTGATAAATATTGATGCGGTAAAATATTTTGGTAATGGTTGTTGTTTAAATTGGAAGATGACCATTAAGAATATAATTATTTTTATGTCATAATGTAATATATAAATTAAATTTTAAGTTGAATATATTATTTTTTATTTTAACGAATTATATAATTAAAAAATATTTATTGATTTTTCTAGGAATTAAGGAAAAAAAAATCTTTTAGCGTTCATTTCATATTATTTTAATAGCTTTCAAGCTCTTATGCATGTAGTTTGGTTCTTCCAATATTACCAATTGCTATGCTTGGAGGTAGCCACATTGCTTGTAAAGTGCACATCTGCTTTATCAAAATTGCTAAGATTGTAATAAAGAGTCTGTATTTATCTATAATCTTAATATATGTTTGGTTGTTAAGTACAGTTACGCAGATGGTATAATTTTCTTTTTTTTTTTAAATTAATTGAATGTAATTTTTTAAAAAAATTATTGTAATTTATATTTGTATTGCTTTAATTTAATTGATTTGCTTATGTATTTTTTATTAAATGAAGAAAGCTAAAATTATGTGCTTTTTTTGAAATTTTTAATTAATGAATTGAAATATTAATTAGCACAATTAATTATTTTAATTCAATTGATATATTTAGTTAATTATTTATTTTTTCTTTGAAATTCTCATATAATAAAATTAAATTAGAAATAAAAATATTTAATTTTAATGAAATAAATTTTATTGAATTGAAATTAATATTTTAATTCTATTTGTTAATGTAATTATATTATTTGATTAATTTTCATCAACTATGACTCTATTATATAACTCCATTAGTTTTTTTGTATAGAATAAAAACTATTTAATAAAATACTTAATATTTATTAAATAAAGATTAATTATAATAAAGAAATAAAATGCCACATCATCATTTCCATATTCTAATGTTCTTGCCACATAAGCATTATACTTAGAAATTATAAGGGATTGGTAATGCACAGGAAATTATAGAAGAAATTAGGAGAGATGTACTTCATAAAGAAAAAAAAAAATATTGAAAAGATAATCAAAGATTTAGAAAGAACTGCCCTATAAATCCAATTAATTTTGCAATTTGGAAGCAGTGTTCCATTATCATTTAGCTGACATATTTTGCAATAATACAATTCTTGGAGTTTTAATCTAAAGTTCTAAGGTGGAGGATATTGGAGTTAGATCCTCCTCTACAACTCCAAATTACTCATCTTTAGAATTTAAAAATCATCGAGAAGCATTAATTTGAGTGAAAAGAATTGAAGTTTCTTAAATAAAAAGTCGAGTGTTTGATATTTGATAATAGAGAAAGTTTTTGTTGGAGCGACTAAGATTAGGCTTTGAACTAAAAACACTTTTGATGTAAAAAGAAAAAGATTCATCTTTTAAATTAATTGTACTTTTTATACTTATGTGGTACAATAGCCTTATAAAAAGTCTCTTGTATTCACCGTATAAAATGAGAAAAATAAAGTTCTTCAAATGTCATTTTCACATTTAAACTTTAAAGCTTTTCAGACTTATTTTCATCTAAGGTACTTCCCTTTAGGGAATAATCACTTTAAGATAACGCATTCTCTAATTGTATTTTAAAACTTTCTCAATTTTGATGTTTATAATGTAAAAGTGACTCAAACGAGTTTTCAGCTAAAAATAATTGGAAATGTGATATAACATTATTATGGATTCCACTTGAAAAAAGATTTTCAACTCAGTTCTATCCCTTTTTTTTTTTTCTCTCTTTCTCTTCCTTTCTTCCTCTTTTTCTTTTTCTTTCTTTCTTTTCCTTCTCTCTTTAGTGCTGATTGCCTCGTCATTACTGATCGACAACCACATCAATCGGGCCACCGACTATGCTATCTATTGTCTTTATTCAGCACTGATCTCTTGATCTCTCTCTCTCTCTCTCTCTCTCTCTCTCTCTTCTTATGCATAAACACTAGGGATGAGCATTCGATTAACTGAATAAATTCAAATCGAATAATTCAATTCAAATATGATTGAATTTTATAAATCATTATCCAATCCGAACCATATTTAATATAAAATAAAAAATAACCGAATCAAATAATATGCGATTTTATTACAAAAAAACTGCAACCGTCTGAATAACTGAATTAGTATTTTCAATTGGTTAATCCAAACCGATTGCGAGAAAATATTCAAATCCAAAATTTTTGAATATGTGTTCATGTAATCAAATTTGCAATTTGTAGTCTCAAAATAATTATATACATATGATTATAAATTTATAGAAAATTGTATAGAATAAAAAATTAAATAATAAAATTAATTAATTAATCCAACAAGTCACAAGTATCCAAATAAAAATTTTAAAGACAGTCATACTTCAATCCAATTATCCAAATAACAATTAATATAACTAATAATTTGTTAAATTTTCAGTTACACAATTACAATTAATAACCAATTAAACATGACGTTTTTTGTCAATGATCTAAAAAATTATATGATACTATTATCACCTGTCATAAGAACTATATAACTATAGTTTGCATTTTTGCTTTTATTTTATTATGGGGTGAAAACACCACGTTTTGACAAAGAAATCTAAAATAAAATAAATATATATTTATTGAGTATTAATTTAGTTAATTTGGATTAACTAAAGTTTTTTTAAGTTTTACCGGACCATGAACGAAAAAACAAATTAATATTTATAATTAACCAATCCAAACCAAAATTAATTTATTGACAATCGAATCAAGTCAAATTACTCGGTTCGGTTTGGATTTTTTATTAAATTCGTAAATTGCTCACCCCTAATAAATACGCAGCCTCTTTCAATAGCTTCGCCCCCTCGCTGTACCTATTCCTCATTGTCAATCGATGGCCACAAGTGGCACCTCTAATTAACTCTTCGCCAGCTCTAACCTTCTCTCGTCATTCTAGTTTTGGTTTCTTCTTGTCTTATCAGTTTTGGATGCAACAAAGAAAAAAGAAAAGAGAAGCGCAAGTTAGTTTTTTCAGCTATATCGAAACATTCCCAACAACACTTGTGATTAGGTAGGTCGATTTCCATGTTCTTAGCATCTCTTTATGAATTATATTGCATAAATTAAGTGATTAGTATGAAATTAATGTGAATTTAGTACTTAAACTTTAGATCGATGCAGACTGAAATTTTGTTAGAAATAACTACACAATATCAACAATTGATTGAGGAATTGAGAAACTCACATAATTTGTGATAAATTGATATATGGATTTTAATTTTCTAAAAAGATTATCGTACTCCAATCACTGTTGACGGTAATGTCGATTGCTACCATTTGCATAGAAGAACATAGATTAAATCTAATTTAAGAATACAAAAAGTTAACCAAATTTTTTTTTTAAAAAAAATAGAACCCGAGAATGAATAACTAGTTTTGGAAGGAGGAGGAAGATAGAAAGATAGTGGTGATGGTATTTTTTGTGCTAATGGTGGAGGTTGAAGGAGCAAGTTTTGATGGTATTGAAGGGGTGATGGTGATGGTATTACTGGTGAAAAGAGAGATGGATGGCAGATTTGGGTGTTCATAAGGACAAAATAAAAAGTCCACATACATGTCTAAGTAGAATTAAGTCATTTAGCTGAGTTGGAAATCTTGTTTTTTTTTCACATCAAATGCCACGTATGAGAAAGTGGGATCCATAATAATGCCATGTCACATATTCGATTTTTTGGCAAAAAATTCGCCTAATTTACTTTCATATTACAAACACCAATGTTAAAGGACTTTTAATTTAAAATGAATAACCTTAAAGTCATTACCATTTAAATTGATGGCCCTCGAATGAAAATAAGTCAAGTTTTTCGCTAAAAATTTTCAACTCAAATAAATCGATCATGTTTATGTTAAAAAAAAAGATATTTATATTTCCCCATATGGAGCAAAAAAAATTTTTTGGCCCACCCTAACTAATTTGAGCAAAAAATATTTCATATAGTAATGCTAACTATGTTTGGATCGCCAAGAAAAAGAAAAAAAAATCTTTCTTGACAAGAGAATTGGCATAAATGGTTCAAAGTGGACATAGAAGAAAGAGCATGAATCACATCAATTTGAAGGAATTCATGCCAATATTGAAGGCATAAATAGGAATTCTATACTTATTTTCACATTTTAATTTGATTTAACTCACTATCACCATCGTCACATTCCGAAAAAGCATCAAAAGATGAATCAGGAAATTTCCAAGAAACAAGACTCTCCTAAGAAACCATTCACTGGTGCTTATAACCATAAGGCAGACCAATAATCATAACTAACAAAAGGCATACTTTCTATATCTCCTTCACCATGTAACCAAATGATATCTCCCATCTGTGCGTATGCCGAAGTTTGCACAAAAGCAGAAATCTGCTATCCCAAAGAGGCATATAACTTTCTCCAAGTAAACCCAATTCCATGATTTTCTCTAACTTACAACTCGAACAGTTGCGAGTATTCAAGATAGTCCTCATTCAAATCATAATTGACATTGCTGACATAGAGGCAACCTTCTAAAACATTAGTTAGATCAAAAGCAATAATTTTCATATACTTGTCTGTTTCTGTAATAAATAAGAAGTGCAAAGCACCGTCGGCTGAAAATCCTTCAACATGAACGTAGGACATCAGAGTATAAGGTAAATCCGGAAGCTTTCTCCAAGAATTGGATTTCAAACCAAGAGCCCAAACTTCAGAATTCATTGAAATGGTCACAACTGTGTAGTCATTACTAGCAGAGTCGTATCCAAGTCCAAATACACGTCTTTCCACTCCACAAACGGGTAGCTTCTTATACTGCCTGGTGAATGGGTTCCACAGAGCAAGTCTCTTATTTCCGAATAAGAGAAGTAAGCCATTACAAGAACCACAGATTGAGGTGTTGAATTTTCCTTTTAATGGGTTTTTGAGCTTCTGGGCTAGGCAGGGTTCCTCGTCAAAATTGGCAACTTAAATACCCTCGAGAAAATATCTCCAGGGTGAGCTTATTTCACGGATAATCAGTTTGCTGTTCGTTTTGGTTTCCGTGGATCTATCGAGATGCTCCTTGATGAAATCTGGGTTATCGATCAGGCTGCCTACTGATTTAGAAACGCATCTGAAACGCAAAAGAGGCTTCACCGGCAGCTGTAGAAAAATTTCAACGATTAAATCTGTTGGAAATTTTTCCATTGTCTTCGTCTTTCACTACCGGCAGGAATGAGATTTTAGATTTAGAATTGGGATTACAACTTCAATGGATAGTAATTAAATAAATTTTTTAAACCATACAATTCTATAATTATAGATTTGTTATAGTCCTATAAATTAAAATTTTTAATATTTTTAAACTAGTTTTCAATATTACAATAAAAAAATTATTTAAAAAATATATTTCAAAAATAAATTATTTTCCAAAAAAAAAAAAAAATGAAACCTAAAGCTTTGAACTTGCAATAAATCACTAAAAAGCTTCAGTTTTACCAAAAATAAAATAAAACAATTTTTCCTATTTTTATATAATAAAATTTCTAGTTAAAATATAAAGTTTATTTATGGGTAATTTGACAATTTGACTCAAATTAAGAGAATTAAATGATTTTTTTTTTTTTAGAAAATAGGGTGACGACTTTAAAAATTTATTTATTATTATTTTTCAATTTTTATAGTATAATAAAAAATTAAGAGAGAAAAAAAGAAGACAGCTACGTAGCAATACCAATTTCATTTGTATAAATCTTCTCAATAAATAAAAACATTCATTTGGATAATATATACTTACATCTAAGTTACTAATTTTGTAAATACCACTAATATTCTATTGTAATTACAAGAATATCCCTTTCTTCGACAGTTTTTTTGGCGGGAAGAGTTTGTTACGCGTTCGTTAACCTTTTCTTGGTTCTCTGTTTCCTCTTTTAAAGATCCAAAACCAAAACAAACTAAGAAGTTACTGAAAACCAAAATCAAGAAATCTCCATTTTCCCTTCTTTTCTCTCTAATGGCTCATTATCTTCTCTTTCTTCTTCTCTTTACCGCTTTCTTCCTTAACACCTCCATGACCCTCACTCCCACACCTTCACCCGCCGTTACTCCCAACTTAAGTATCCACGCTACCACCGCAAAACACTCTCCGTCACCTTCACCGATCCCTACTTCCACAAGATCTCCAAACACCACAACCACTACCACCGCAACACTCGCTTCCTCACCTTCACCGACCCCTACTTCCACAAGATCTCTAAACACCACTGCCGCCCCAATTCTTGTTCCTACACCTTCGCCAGCCCCTACTCCTACCGTAACTCCCAACTCCACCTCCATAACCGCTGCAATTTGCTCTCTCGCCCCTTCACCAGCGTTTACTCCCAACGGCACCACCTCCGCCGCCACGACCACTATCACCACTGCCATCATTGCACCACCGCCGCCACGGCATAAACACCATGGCTACCGCCAACAACTCAACAACATAATCGATGCCCTGATTGGTTCCGGAGACTTCAACATTTGGGCCAACGTCCTTTCGGTGGCAGATCCCTCGACTCTCCCTATCTCCGCCACTCTCTTTATTCCGGCAGATGATTCTCGTTCACCTATCGCCACCACTATCACTATTGATCCTTACATATTCCCTTACCATATTGTCCCTCAACGCCTCTCCTTCGTCGATCTTGGTCAATTCAAGCTTTATTCTCGCCTTCCAACGCTTCTCCCCGGCAAATCTATACTCGTAACTAATAGTTCCATTTCTAACTATACTCTTGACGGCTCTCTTGTTTCTCATCCTGATCTCTACACCGATGCAAACATCGCCGTTCATGGAATCGCCACTCTGCTGGATTACTCTGTTTATGGCGACGCTTACACTAAAGTTCCACAGCCGGAAGTGCTGTCGCGGCCACCGCAAGCAATGTTTGTGCCGGAAGGTGACTTGATTGGTGATCACCGATCAGAGAAAAATTCGGCTTGCTTGTGCAGTGAGGTTTGGACTGTTTTCTGGATCTTTTGTTGCTTTTTTAGCATCAAAGGTTCAAAGATTCAGTCTTTTTAGCGATTGATCGTATTTTCCATAGATTTTAAACATAAAAATAGAAGGCAGAGATGATGATTTTGGAGATCAATCTTGGGTTAAGACATTTGGTTTCTTTTGGTGACCCTTTTGGAGTTTTGATGTCTTTTTGTACATATTTTTGGTTCAATTGGGTCATTTTTTCAATTTCAGGACAAATTTTGTATTGGGTTCCTTTTCTTTGATGTCAAAATTCAGGAGACAGGGATTTGATTTTTAATATTGTAAATGGGTTTGATAGAAGTTGAAAGATTTGATCGTATCCTACTACAGAAGGCTGGGATTGTTCTGAATTCTGAAACGATATTTTTCAGGGTTCTTTTTGGAACCAATATTCTATATATGTTCTTTGTTATCTGATGCATCTTGTTTAGAATCAAAGAATATACGATCTCAATTGAATGAAATTCTATTTGGAACTGATTTTCTTGCTATGTACACATACATGATCCGTAAAATATGGGAAAAAAGAAAAGAAAGAAAAATTAGAGCTGAATCAAATCAATAAATGAACTCTGCAAGGAAACTAACATATATTTTCACAAATGTTAGTAAAAAAAATTCCTAATGTACAAATCTATCCTTTCTATGGTCATTAGTGAATCAAGATCCTATACCCTATGTAATGTGCGGGCACATTGCAAATTTTTATTTACAACTCATGCCCAGGATCAATGTCCTGTTCTGAATCTTTGAAAGAATGGGCCTAATAAATGAGAAAAGATAGATTGGAACAAAACAATGCAGCCCTAGGGTGAGAAAGAATCGTAGGATCTAATGTTATCTTTTGTTATCTACTTGTTTTGTGGATCTCCTCCATCAATGTTGTGAATGCAACTTTCCACTCGGCACTCTGTCCCTCGCTGCAGAATATCTTATGCATTATTTTTAACTCTTCAGGATTTGCTTTCTTTAGTAGTCCTCGAAGCACTTGCTGCAATTCTTCACCTGAATGGTGACTCCCTATAGCTAGATTTGCTGGATCCTTATTAGTCATAACATCATTGCTGATTTCTGCCTCTGATTCCCTGAGATTGCAGCTCAGTCCAAATGCAGGCTGCTTGGTTTCACCCCTTTTACTCGAATTCATCTGCCTATTATTCCAGTAGTCTGCACACTGATGATTTCGATCAAGAGCCTCGATGGCCTGAAAAAGATTATTTGGAGCCAAATTTAGAATTCAAATACTATAATTCATACCAAATGCATGGCAACACACAACACTTAATATGCTACAAGCTAAAAATGTATGATTTGTCAAATGGTCATGCATGGTTCATGCAGCTGTCTCAAACAGATAGAAAGTGTGAGTAGATGAAACTTGCATTCAGTTATCTGTGTTTGTCTGTGCCTGCACTGATGTGCATGCTTTGTGAACAAGAGAGACAGAGAGAAGAGAAGAGTATCTAGAGCAAAAATTCTATAGATAGGTTCTGAAACAATTGAAAACAAACATCAGTTGGGAGGAATCAACAGATGACTATAGTTTTAATCCTCTAGTTCTTGATCAAGTTTGGCATGTTTGGAAAGGGACCGAATATGTAGTTTCAGCTTGGATAGGCCAGGATACAAGTAAAGATGATGTATGAGAGGAAATTAGTTGTTTTTACATTTTTTCATTTAGCAAGCTAATAATTTTCTGAAATTAAACTTAAATTAATAGATAATCTCTAAATAACTTGGAAGTTAAGGGGAAAAAGCATATATGATTTTTGGGAATGTAGTTAATTCGATCAGATCATTTTGAAAGTAAAATTAATTCCACATGGTTATTTCTGGTCTATACAATCAAAAGTTTCATGTGACCTCAGTGTGTGTATGTACATAAACATAAAAATGTGGATGTGACTGTTTCAAATGTCTCTACAACAAAAGCACTAGTTAATGTGATTTTAAGAGTTCAAATAACTGAGGTAGCTTTACCTGGACAATGGGTAAAGAGAAAAACCCAAACATTTCAAGGCCATTAATACTCTGCAAAGGCTGCAAAGGAGGCAGTCCTCTTTCTCCTAGGATATTCCGTCGTGTAATTTCCTCATTCAGCCGACGCAGCACCATTTCCCAGCACTTATCTGCTGAAACATTTGCAAATGTTTCACTGGGGCATTCTTCTAAAGATACCTAAAATTTGGAGCACCATTTGGCAAGTCAGATCATCATTACAAATCTAACCATTTAAGCATTAGACTTTTCATGAATGATAAACAGCATATGGCATTAACCCATTATATACGAATGCAAACCCAACTCAAACCCAAAATCAAGGTGACTACTGACAAACAACAACATAGTCTCAAAAGAAAACAGAGTGCTTTGATTCAATGAAGCTAATTGAACTTGTTCACGACTCTGCTTACTAAGGCCTCGTTAAGCTCCTTTATCAACTTAACCAACCTTAGCTCAAAAATGTCTATGTTAAGAAGGCCCCATAATTTTGTGTTTATTTTATAAATGGTATAACTTCATGGATAATTGCCTGTCTTTTGTCATTTCCATTGTTCATTTATCAATTCAATTGTTTTTCTGAACAGTTTGAGTATGAAAGAATTCTGAGCACCATATTCAACAGTTTGGTAAATCAAACAAACATCATAAAATCATCAGCAGTACTGAAAAATCAAGCATCTGTGCATATAGTGGTAGTTAGAGCCCCTGAACTGATCTCAAATGGAATAGAGGTTTAGTCAGAGACCAGGATTGCATAGTTGAAGACTCAAAGCCTACCTAGCCATTTACAGCCTATAAAGAAAACCATGTTATATTATGGAGGTATAGAGAAAAACACACCTTAAAAAGAGGGCCAAAGAACCCAGCATCCACTATTTCTGAAATATAGTTGCAAATTTTGCTCGGATCTAGCACACTGAAGAATTTAACTCGGCTTTTAAATCCTGTAACATCAACCAAATTATAAACAATATGTAGAAAGAAAAAGCAAAGGTTAAAGAAAAATTCAATCAAGCAAACATCACACAGCAATATACCTTTCGGGAATATAGCCAGGCTACTGCACCAAAGCTTTCCAAACATGACAGATCCAAAATTTAGAGGTTCAACAGAAGTGCCCAAAATCTTCCCTGAATTGCTTTGTTCAGCTACAGATGGTTTAACATCCAAAATGTTGACAGTGTTGGTTTTGCAGAATCTTTCTGATAGCATCGTTGTGTGTGATTGCGGAAATGAAAGATCAACCCCGAACAACTTCTTGGCACAATTATCCCCAACAAGTGTTTGATAAGAAGTGTAATCTTTGTTTGAAAATTCAAGCAATTCCAATGAATTACAATAACTACCAACTCTTGATTTATCTTGTTCTTTTTCTGTGTCTGGATCGTTAACTTTCTCTTTCTTAACTGCTGACATATTTGTCTCCACATCTGAGATAACTTTACTATTAGAGCTACTGGGTAGATGGAGAAACTCACTTCCATGATCAACAGAGGTAAAGTCAAGATTTAAATCAATGCAACAGTCTTCCTTCAACTTATCTTCATGCTTCAGAATCAGAGCTTCATTATTAGAGATATTCTCATGGCTATCAGACTCGATTACTTCTGAAGAACCTTGACTATTTGAACTAGAGACATTTGTGTCTGATATTTCTTCTGCTCTTGGGGAGCAAGATGGACTTTTCCTCTTCTTAGAAGAACCAGTTTCGAATGACTCGCCCTTCTGATCTAGCTTACATACATTAGCATCATTGTTACCATCAGAATCCAATCTAAATTCTTTAGATGCCCATTCCTTTATAGCATCTAATTTTCCCTCCAGTGATTCTACTAGTGTGTTTAATTCATCCAGGGTGTAACGGAGAAGGACACATCTGTTATCTATTTCACATGAACAAAAATGGTTTGCATGTTTAAGACATGCAAATCTTTCTGGAGAGCACTTGCAACTTGCAGCAGCAAAGTGCAAGTCATAGAAGCAAGCAAAACATTCTCTCTCACTAACCAAATCAAATTCTTTTTCCATCTTTTGCAATTTTAAATTGCTAGGAAGATGCTGTAATCTTTCCTCCTCCATCTGGACTCTTGTCTGTTAAAAATAATCAAGTTAAGAAAATAAGTCCACTAAGTAGTGCTTGATTAAACTTTTGAAGAGAACAATTGATTGCGTTTCTGTGCATTTTGGGGAGAAGTATAGATAGAGTACCTTAACAGCCTGGGTAAGCAGTCCATCCTTCCCACAGACACTTCTCCACTGCAAATTTGCAGGATTTTCCTTCCTGAGAAATAGTAACTCCCAAAGGGCCTGCACTGCTTTCTGAGCTGATCCCAGCAGTAGCCTATCATGGGATATGGATGTCTTACGATGTTGCTTACTATAGAGTTCAACTGCATGCTGCCCATGTGCTAACCAATCAACAGGGGCAACATTCACTGCTTCTGCACAGTTGAAGCCACAATTAAAGCCAGAGTGGTATGCTCTAGGAAAGGTAAGAACAAACTCCCCAGAGTGCTGGACAATTCGGTAAATGGGTACACCCTCAGCTTTTAGAACTGAAGGAGATAACTGAGTTACCTGCAAGAAGATAAAAACAACATTTAATCCAAAAGCAAGGTTGACATCAACATAAAATGTTAGAAGACCTAATGTGTTCAAAATATGGGAAAAGCACATAAAGGAAGACCAGTGATTATTGAAACAATCATGAAGACGGAGATTCAACGCCATCAAACACATCCATTTGCAAAGCAAAATAAAATATCAAGAGCAGGAACAAATATTGCTTCTCTTTTTCCGTCTTTTAATATTCCTCTTTCCTATTCCCTTCAACTAGATCTCCCATACCCATAACTGCTGGGGTCATAGTTGACACAGCAGAAATATTCAAGTTCACTTCTTTTGGGACAGAAACAAATATAGAGCATGCAAAAAATGGTCAATGGTGAGCATCATATTTGAGATAATGAATAATGTTATCTAATTGACTATAATAAATTTACCACACAGTCTAACAAAGTTGAAAGTGCATAACTTTTCCGGCCACACGTTCTTTCCAGAGCTTCCAATTATATTATAAATTAAATAAATATTCTTTGTTTAAAAGGACAGTAAAAAGCTAAGGCAATCATCTTCTTACCAGTTCATGGAGTAAATCAGGTTGTTCTTCAAACAAATCCGGTAAATGCTTTCTCATTGCCTTCTCCAAATTGGAAGCATGTGTTCCTGGTATTCCATACCATATCTTTGGATCACCAAAATGTAAATAGTTTAGGGAATATAAGTGGTGGTCTTCAACATGCTGTCCAAAACCAATTCAAAAGGCATCAATAAACTATGGACTCAGCAATTTCAGGAAAAGAAAGTCTAATTCACAGGTTATTAAAAGGAAATAAAACAGTCAACTATATATACTAGTGTTTCACTTTATAGATTATGAATAGAAGAAAGTAATATGAAAATCTAAAGAAATTATGATATAATTTAAGAAAAAAAAATGAAGTCCTAAATGCAGTATTGTGTACCTAATTTATTTTTTGAAAAAGTTTGATAAAGATCTTCATGTAGAAAATTATTTTTGATCATCTTCATACTTTAAAAAATTTTTATGCTGTCTTTTATATGAAGCGAAAAGCATCTGTTGTCTATTTAGAGAAATTTCCTAAATTTGCCAGCTCCATTTAAATTATTGTTTGCGTTATCTGATCGACAGACGATCCCTTGGGGAAATGGTTGGCCCACAAAATTTTTAAAGATGATGTTAATTAAAATAAAATTCACGCATTTATCATTTTCATTAAAATTAAAACTCAATATAGTACTTAGAAAATAATAGTTCCAAAGGCCTACCCAACAAAATGATGAGAAGCACATTCCAACATACAGCCATGGCACTAGAACTCCTGAAATGTCATTTTCCTCAAAACATAACACAGAACCTGGCAAGCGCGGGAAGTTGTTTAGATTCCAACCAGACTCAACATACTGATCTGATTCTGAATCACCTTCAATTAACATGGACGAAGCCTTAGGAAACCCACTTCCAAAAGTACCCGTTTCTAAATCAGCTCCATAGTATACCTGCATAATAATACAATAGAAAAAATTTATATGATATACCATAGATACAACTAAAACAAATATAAAAGTTAAATAAACATAACAAGAGAAAAAGTATGTCCATGCCTCAACTTCATCGGTCGGTTGCTCAACAATCCGCCAGTATTCACCCTCAATAATCTCCACAGAAGGTTCCAATTTCTGGTATTCAATCCCACCAGACTTCACATCCTCTACAGAATCTGTCATTCCGAAGTATTGCTCCTTGAAATGATCAGCATATTTCTGAAATTCTTCAAGTGTGAAGTCTGATCCTGATTGGAAGCCAAACTTTTCATCGGTCTCAGAAGCAGCATTTGCTTCTGAACAAGAATTAGCATGCCTCCTGGTCATTCCCCATTTTGAATGTCTTCTCCTTTTCCGTTTCCGGCTTCGAAATTTCTTTCTCATGGGCTCCCTGTTTTGAAGAAGGTCAACTTGCTGAATTCGTGTAGAAAATTTAGCCTGTTCCCATATATTTTTATCCTTAAGACGGCAAGGTGGCCTCCATGAAGGTGGAGGGACAATTCGACATATACCAAATGGCTCTGCTTCTGCACGTATCTTTGATATGAAACCAAGTGTATCCTCAAATTCCTAGACAATGCAACAAAAAAAATGTCATAAACAGAAAACAAAGAGGGGTAAACTACCACCAATTATAGAACTTTCACAATAAATCTCTGCAATTTGACAAATAAATACCTTGACAGTTGGATAAAACACTGGTGCATCATCAATGTTGGGTCTGCAAGCTTCATCTGGAACCCATCTGGCTGTTACCTGAAACACATCAAGAATAACCACAATTAGAAAAGCATTAGGAGTTAAAATACCAATATCATAGGAATTTACATAGAAAAAAAAAAAAGCAATTCTGGTGCCTGCTTGGCCCTGAACAAAAGCAGCCTAAAGATGAGCAGCGCCTCAGAGCATCTAAAATAAGTCCATTATGTATTCTTATGTAATCTAAATGGCAAATCATGAATCTCAGAATAATTCAGTAAACAATTGTGTACTTTGGTTAGCCTAGAGTTTCATGAAGTACTTTTGCAACAATTTTAATTATTCACAGTAAAAACTCAAAAGTTCACCTCTTAATTATATTTATGTGAGATAGATCGTCTCCAAATATCATGGCTGACCAATTTTCAATAATTTGAATTTCATCACGCCCAAACACTTAAAATGTCATTTTAGGCCATTATTGAAAGGGTTAAATATTCTGGAGCTATCAGATCATAAGAGGCACCACGCTTATGGCATTATTAAGCTATTCTTTTTAACAGAAAACTATTGCACAGCCTACAGAAACAAAATTGGAAATTATATTAACAATCTGTACCTTTCGATTTCGTGGGCTCCTCGAGCCCTCAAATGCGGTGTCACTTTTTGGAGAAGGCTTAAAAGAATTCTCCTGTAAAGACATCCTGTATTTAGATACCTAGACTATGAAATTCAAATTCAAAAGCTTGTGGTGTTATTCTTTTCAGCATTAACTTGAGCATAAAAAATTATTGCAAAAAAAACAAGTCAGAAAACTAATGGAGGTGATATTTACAAACTCAACTTTCTGCGACAAAAAATAAGCAAAAGATTCTAATCTGATCACTCCTAACACCAGTTCTTAACTTTCAAAAATGTAACATTATAAGAAAGTTGCCAATTTCAGTAGGCTCAACAAACCTCAACTAACTCATATAGACTTTTTGTGAAAAAAAAAAAAAAAAAAAAAAAAAAAAAAAAAAAAAAAAAAAAAAAATA
>CANUEP010043055.1:0-19686 GCA_947857235.1 Jatropha podagrica | reverse complement strand
ACCATGCCTTAACTATTGGGTAATTAATCTAGAAATTAGGTTAATTAAAACTGGAGTCATTTAGGGTTTTCCTAGTTTACCCTTAAATAATTAAATAAGGTGGCGACTCTCACACATCACGTGCATTTCTATCCATTTGTCATACGCATTTCCACATCGCGAGTGCATATGGTGGGATAGGGGTTCACAATAGTAATACTTTAACTACCTTTAATGAAATGATACATTTCTCTATACTCATACATTTACATAAAATCACCAAATTTTGTCTTGTAAAACATATAAAGGTTCTATAAATACTTCAAGTATTAGTAGTTATACAACTTCATAGAATTAAACTTTTACTACCTACTCCATAATCAGTCTTAGGATGCCAAATTTGTACAATCTCCACTATTTAACATACAAGGATACAAATGGCTTAATTCTTATAAGAACCAAAAGTTTCACCTATCCATAATCATCTCAATTCCTCTTTCTTTTCCAATACACACACACACACACACACACACCCCACTATCTTTGTGTCTTTATTTTTATTACTTTATTTTGCACCATTCTTGCATATAATCTTAGCATTGCAAAAGAATATTGTTTGATCAGGCTAAAATTCATCCACATATACTATAGTTCTTGACAATTATGGAAGCAAATTTTTTAATTTTCAATGCATTATTTTCCTTTTTCCCCCGAAGGAATTCTTACATTTCTATTCTTTCTAAATTCACCACAATTAATTATGCAAGTGAAATAATCATACTTTTACATCTAGCCAAGACATAAAGCATACAATTTTTCCTCTATTCATGTCTAATTCTTTGGCTAATTCTCAATCATAATAAATTCATTTCATATATTTGTTCACAACAATTCAATATTACCTATAAGAAATATGTATATAGTCTTATCATAAGACTAATTATCTTGACATATTTCAAATTTTCAATCAATTATCCAATATACTATCCGAACCACATATTTCCAAATAATATTTTGCACCACTCAATTCTCAGAATAATGTATGATATAGATATCCAATAATTAACAGTCATTTATAATTGAGCAGACTAATGAACCATATTTTTACTTTCAAAATTTGATCCAATATGTAACTAAACAATGATTTGATACCAAAATAAACATGTCACACCCTACCCCATAGTAAGACATGACATGTCGCTCGTAATATACATAATAAGTACTTAATGGTTATAAATACTTACTAAATATACTACAAGGGACTTTAAAACTTTTCTTTTACTTGGTTATAATTTGTAATAACAACTAAAATATAGTAGTTAGAATAAAATCAGAAATCTTTTTTTTTTTTTGTTCTTCCATAAGCTTTAAAGAAAATGCCAGATTAACAACTATTAAACATATAAAATATAGTATCTATTAAGCAAAGTAAAATAATTAAGTCAATAAAATTATAAAAAAAAATAGTTGCCTTTACAAAACATGAATGGTTCCATAACCCATAAGCCCTATAGAATATAGTTACATACTGGATCAATCTCATTTTCATAATTAAATAAGTAATAGTAACAATACCTATAATTACATTTACAAAATTAAAGTTTCTACGATAATCAAAACTCTATATATCTGCTCAATTAAATGACTGTTCTATTAATGCTATTATACATCATACATAATTCCAAATGAAAATATAACAAACAATTATTGCAATAGTAACACCAGCTTTTCTCCTTTCATTTTCCTACGATAGTAAAAAAAACACTATCGCTAAGCAAATTGCTTATTGGTGCATATATATAAATTTTTAAAATGTAATTTCACATTTCCTTCAATATTAACAATGGTTATAAATAAAATCCTGTATGAAAATATTCTTTTCATAAACTTTTACTTTTAAATCGAGTTCTCTTAAAACCCAAATAAGAGTTTTAATAAAAGGCACATAAATAATAACCATAGCAGTAAAAGTCTTTAGTTAAAATTCAGTAGTTGCCCCATATAAAAATGATAGAATAATATCAATTCCATTTCAATAAAACATCCATGCAAGAAATTTAATAATATCCAATAAATCTTAGCAGCATAAATAGACTCAATCGGAATGATCATCGGTGTCTAATATGCACATCTAGATAAAGCTATCTCAACCTCAATATGTCATATAAATACACTACTAGAAAAAATGTTATTAGAGACGGATAAATTTGTCCCTAATGTAAAATAGACCGTATCTAAAATGGTATTAGAGACAAAAATAGGGATCTCCGAATTTGTTGCTAATAACCTCGTTTCTAAATTTTGGAGACGACTACAAATTTGTGTCTAAATTTAGATTTGACCTTATCCGTCTCTAAAGTGTATATTCTATTTCTAAATTATTAAATTTTTTTTTTAAAAATTTTGTTTCAAAAATTTATTAATAGAGACCGCATTTCTGTCTTTAATTGGTATTGAAATATATTTGAAACAACTTTATGGTCTCTAAATGTGTTTTTAACTGTAAATTAGAAACAAAACTTTCGTATCCAAATTGTTACTAAAATTTATTAGAAATGGAATTAAGATCTCTAAATTTGTTTCTAACCGTAAAGTAGAGACGAAAATTTTGTATCTAGATATTTTTGTCGAGTAATGATAATTATTTAGTAACAAAACTTTTGTTTCCAAATAGTTACTAAAATATATTAGAAACAAATTTGAAGTCTCTAAATGTGTTTTTAACTGTAAATTAGAAGCGAAACTTTCGTATCCAAATTGTTACCAAAATATATTAAAAACGGAATTAAGTCTTTGAATTTGTTTCTAACCATAAGTTAGAGATGAAAATTTTTTATCTAGATATTCTTATTAAGTAATAATAATTACATAGTAACAAAATTTTTGTTTCCAAATAGTTACTAAAATATATTAAAAATGAATTTGCAGTCTCTAAATGTGTTTCTAACCATAAATCAGAAGCGAAACTTTTGTATTCAAATTATTAACAAAAATAATATTAGAAAGAGATTTGGGGTCTCTAAATTTATTTCTAACTATAAATTAGAGATAAAATTGTTATATATAAATTTTCTAATCGAATAACGGTGATCATTTTTATTTTATCTAGCTATAACCTGTGATCAATTAGCATAAAAAGTAAAGTCATATCAAATGCTAAGAATCATATTAACATCATGAGTAGTCAAATATTCATCAATTATAAATGTCATTTTCCAAAGTTAAAACCACTAAAATACTACAAAAAGCAAAACTATAATTGCAATTAAAGTTCTAAACATTCGTGTCTCCAAAACATTGCTGAAAAACAAATACTACACAAGTTATGAATAAGAATATGAAATCACATTCATGTCTCCAAAATATTGTTGGAAAAAAAATGATACTCAAGTTATAAATAAAAAATTGAAATCTATCCCATTTTATCGCGAATACGATCTAATAGTTGTTATTGAAATGCCTCGTTCTTGAAACTAGCCAAGAACTGTTGTTGGACTTGATTTTTTATGCTCTCAGTCAACTTGTCTTCAACCTCCATTGAAGTTTGTTAAAAGAGGCTAATCAAACTTATTAATAAGAACTATTTCGAGTTGGAGACCTGTCATCCTTATTCCACTAGACAGAAAGTTCTTGGCCTTACCATCTGGCCTAACCATTGAAGTAATGCACTGTCCATAATTGCTGCTCCATTAAGCATCATTGCCATGAGAATATCATGACCCTATAAGAAAACAAATAGTAGATGCAACTTAAATGGGTAAATAGATCTAGATGCACAAGACAGTAGTAACAATAGCCAGGTTTACTTGTTCTTAACCAAGAGTACTTGCATTGTTATAAGCAACTTTTTTATCTCCTCCAAAAGGTATAGATAGTCAAAGCAGAACTTACTTTCCTTGACAAACACAATTTCAATCAATTTCAATCACAATTTAGCTTATATAATCAAACATATTTAGATCATACATACCAATACACCAACAAGGAATTTAATTACTAAATAACTTCATAATTGTACTCAACCCAAATCAATTTATTTAATAATTCAATTTACTTATCGTTAATATATGAACTAAAATCAAGTTTGATTTCTAATTCAAGCTAAGGCAAAAATTTCATTTCTAAGCACCACATTCTTCATTTAATATTTAAATTATTCAACTTCATTAAGTCATAAATTATATAATTTCTTTCAATTCATAAACTAATTTACTTAACTAATTCCAAATTATCAAATTTTACAATTATATTCAAATAAAACCATAACTTCTCAATAAAGATTATATTTATTTTAACTTCAAAAATATTTGAATTAATGTATAAAATAAACACTAACCTTTAAATGCAAAATCTAATTATACGATTGCGCTCACCACGTTGAGGAGAGCATTCTGCCTCTCAAATGCCTCGCCGGAGCTGCCGCCGGAACTGCCACAGATGACGGCCGAAAAATTGAAATCACCGGATTTACACAAACAACACATCAAAACGTTCAAATTTTCACAGAACTCAATTCCCAAATCAATTTTGTCATCTAATGTCTAATTTTATCAAAATACCAAATTTTATACAAATAAAAACCTAAACTCTAAATCTTTCAATCAAAGGTTTAATCTATGAAAATTGATTAATTGAAGGTTATAGGAGTTGATTATGGACTGACCTGGGCAAGAGGAACTCGCGGCAATGCTCAAGCTCACCGAAAGGATGCTGAATCGAAGCTGCCATAGAGGCAACCGCGTCACAGAGTAGCGACACTCTGTTTCGCGTAGAAGAAGGATTCGTTCATTAGAGCAGCTGGAGTTGAAGCCGACATTATCTGGGGTGCCGGTCTTCTACTTGTCCTCATCAGGTGGTGGCTGAAAAAGGTTGGGAAGAGGGAGGAGGATCGTGGCGTCGGGAGAGAGTTGTGTGAGAGAGAGAGAGCTATGTTTTTTTTTTATTATTTGTCTAAGTCTCAAATATGTATTTTTAATGAACAACTGTAATTATTTATTGTTATTATTTTGATCAATACTTATAAATAATCAATTATAATTATTTTGATCAAGATTTACTAATTCTTTAATTCACTTATATATTAATTTGTAGGTAAGGATAGTTATTAATGGGTATCATTTAGAACAATTTACATATTCCATAATTAGAGAAAATGAAATCAATTTAATCATTTTATGAAATTAAATCGGGTATTCGAAAATCGGGAAGTGACATTACCGTTGCTAATATTTTCATTTCTAATCCGTTTCCAATCTGTTCGTAAAGATGGTCGAAGATGCAATATTATTTTTCCATTTCTAATCCGTTTCTAAATGGAAACAGAAATTTTCGTTTCTAAACTTTCATTTCTAAATGGCATTTTTCTTGTAGTATTTGTCACTATTCTGTCTCTAATTTAAAGTAAAAAACATTCATCTCTACTTTTATCTCCAATGATTGAAAATTTACCTCAAAGGAAACCATCCGCTTTGTCTGTCTCTAAGTCGTCTCTAAATTTTTATTTTAGATACAAAGCTTTTATCCGTTTCAACAATTCGATTCTAAATTAACACTTTTCTAGTAGTGATATCAATAAAAGAGGGAACAATCTCAACCTCAATTAAAAGGGAACAATCTCAACCTCAATTAAGAGGAACCAATCTCAACCTCAATTAAGAGAGAACAATATCAATCAAAATATCAACTTCAACAAATGAAGTGATATTGGCAGGATAGTAATAATGTCTATTAGTTATTGTAAGACTCTTAAATCATTTCATCCATATTACAATATTAAAATTATATTGGGAAACACTTCATGTCATAAGTACTACTAAAAATATTTAATCATAGCCACCTTTCAAATAACAATAATAAGTGGTCATCATTCTCCTTTTCATTTAAATAAAATTTTTAATCAAATCATATTAATAACATCTCTTTTCTTTTAAAATCCACAAAATAATATTTCAATAATTCCTTTAAAGAAATAAATCATTTTATAAAATATAAGTGAAATCACATACATCTAACTTTAATTAAAATAACAAGTTAGTATTGCATTAATTTGACTCGTAAGATTGCATTAGCTTTTCTTTCTTATTTACTGACTATATTCCACTTCTGTAATTTATCCCAACCTATAATCAAATCACATAATGTACTTTAATTATATATTCCCAATTCTAGGTTTTATAAATTCTTAGTGTTCTTATTTTAGTTTTCATATGAATTCTATTTTCATCGATGTCGTTAGGCTATATTTAAACTATTTAATTATAGCTTTTACAATTTATTTATCATCTTTGAAATCTGTATTTGCTTAAGTGAAAATATTTATCATTTGTCTTTTTATTATTTGTTCATTAACAAAAAGGGATACTGTACTTATTTAAATTCATGTATTAAAACCACTTAGTTTTACTTATATTTTTTTAACATTTTATTAAAACAAACCCTTAGCTTATTTATTTTATCACATAAATATAATAGTTTTTGCAATGAAAATCTCTAATCCTTTTAATTTGCTTATTCTCAAACAATATTTAAAATTCCATTTTCAAATACTTCATAAAATTTAATCAATTACAAATCACATTTGCAATTATTTAACTAATTTATTCATTCATAATTTATTTTCTAACTTAATAATATCAGTTGTTATTTCATTCAATGAATCAATTTCTTTTTCTTTTTCTTTTTCAATGAATCTCTAATTCTTTCTTTCATTTATAATTAGAGTTGCCCATAATTAAATTTTATATGTTCAATGCAATCAAAAAGTCCATTTGTCAGGCAAATTCACAGTATTTTCCATCCGTCACTTTTAATAATTCATAATAACAATTTCATTCTCTCAATACATTTTCATTACTCATTTTGTCTTTAAATTATTTATTGACATTTTATTTGTCTAAAATTCAAGCTTATACAATTTACAATTTCTCATTATCCTTAACTTGTTAAACTATATAATTTATCGATTTCATTAATACTAATTGCATTATCAATTCTATATTATTAATTTAATCCTTTTTAAATCAAAGTATTTTAATAAAAATTACTCAATTAATTCTGAACTACAAATTTACACTGAAATTGTCAAATTAACTCTAAAATTTACCAAATTGCAATTCCTTATTCGGATTCGAGTTTGGCACAAGAAGCTGATATTTTTGCCTCCTAGTCTCGCCGGAGACTGCTCGGCCAGTCACCGGACCTCCGTCGGAGCTGCCACAGGCAGTGGTTGAAAAATCGAGAATACCAAGAATTATGCGGTCTTTACACCAAATTGCTCGAAAATAACCATAGATTTCATTTCCATCGTTAATTTAACTAGATCAGTCCTCTAATCGATCAAATCGAGCTTGATAGTCACTCAACACCACCGCTCGCAGTGTTTTCCCTAAATCAGCGCCTGTTAACAAAATTCATGGAGTGGGAAACGCTCATAGGAGAGTGGTGAGTTGATCAACGCTCGCCCTTTGCACTTGGGTTGCTGGTAACGGCGTGAAATCATCTGTGACCAACTAATACAGTGGCAAGAGTTTCTTGCTCTGATTACTCCTGAATGATGCCATTAAAATCCCAATAAAGGCCAAATATATGCTCACCTCAACAATTAGATGAAGCTGACCTCAACAATTAGATGAAGCTGGAAGGTTTATTTGCTGATTTCCATGGCCGACGGCCAGAGAACAAAAGGAGAGAAAGGTAAGCCCATGTCGTGCTATCAGGGAAGGAGACAGGCGAGAGAATAAATATTATTATTATTATTATTAGAATTAATCCTTTCTCCTCTATTCCATTTCCTTTTCTTTTTTTTTTTTACATTTATTTAAAATCCCATATAAATATTATAATTTACTATTTATTCAAATTGTAATTTAACCAACTTATTATTTGTTGGTAATAATCATTATAAATTTTATACTTAATAATCAAATACTAAAATTGATAATGAATACGAATAATTGTTTGATAATAATTTTATATTTTAGTATACAATTTTCATAAATTCTTATCAATCACCAATAATAGAATTTAAATATTCAAAATACATAGAGAATAAAATTATGTTAAGATCCTTTATGATATTTTCCTGAAATCAAGGTGTTACATACTTGGGTTACCTCTTGGGAGAGAGGTTGAGTTTGGTACTTGAGATTATGCCGAGTATGACACCGATATCCATTGCTTCATATCGAATGGCTCCTATTGAGTTGAGAGAGTTGAAGATTTAAATTCAGGAGTTACTTGATAAGAGTTTCATACGACCTAGTGTATCTCCTTGGGGCACTGCAATATTATTTGTTAAGAAAAAGGATGGGTCTCTAAGATTGTGCATTGACTATAGACAACTTAATAAGGTTACAATAAAAATCGGCATCCACTGCCTTGGATAGATGATTTATTTGATCAGTTGAAAGGAGCTACTGTGTTTTTGAAGATAGATTTGAGATGAGGTTATCATCAGTTGAGGGTCAGAGATGCGAATGTGCCTAAGACTGCTTTTAGGGCATGATATGGCCATTATGAGTTTTGGTGATACAATTTGGTTTGACTAATACTCCTACAGTATTTATGGATTTGATGAACCAAATTTTTCATCCCGATTTGGATCAGTTTATAGTTCTATTCATTGATGATATGTTAGGGTATTCTCGGACTAGAGAGGATCATGATCATCATCTGCGGACATTCTTACAAATTCTAAGAAAGAGGAAGTTGTATGCTAAGCTCAGTAAATGCGCATTCTGGCTATCTAAGATTGCTTGCTTGGGACATGTCATCTCTGTAGAGGGTATTTGAGTTGATTTGAAAAAAAAAAAAAGACAGGCAATACTTGAAGGGAAGCTACCTAAGAACGTTAGAGAGTTCAGAGTTTCTTAGGATTGGCTAGTTATAATAAGAGATTCATTAAGGGGTTTTCTCTTATTGTAGCCCTTTGACTAGACTTCTATAGAAGGATGTCAGATTTGAGTGAATTGCCTGATGTCAAAGCAGATTTGAGACGCTTAAGGCAATACTTATTGAGGCTCCAGTGTTTACATAGCCAACTTCAGGCAAACCGTATGATGCATATAGTAATGCTTTATATAACGGTTCGAGTTGTGTGCTAATGCAGGAGGGTAAGGTAGTAGCTTATGCTTCTCGGTAGTTTAAGCCACATGAGAAAAACTACTATAATCATGATTTAGAATTAGCCGCTATAGTATTCACTTTGAAGATTTCGAGATATTACTTATATGATGAGAAGTGTCATTTGTATACGGATCATAAAAGTCTTAAATATCTGCTTACACAGAAGGAACTTAACTTGAGACAATGTAGATGCTTAGAGCTACTTAAGGATTATGATTTCACCATTGATTACCATCCGAGTAAAGCTAATGCGGTTGTAGATGCACTCAGTAAAAAAGCATTGGTTGCTCTTCGTCCGATGAATACTTAGTTATTTGTGGCTAGTGATGGTGCACTTGTGGTAGAGCTTATGGTTAGACCCAGCCTACTCTAGCAGATTAGAGATGCATAGAAGGGTAATGAGACTATTAATATGTGGATAGGTTTAGCCATAGATGGTAAGAAAAGAGGTTTGTGATTAGAGATGACGACTGTTTGTACTTTGAGGATCGGATCTGTGTGCCTAAGGTTTTAGAGCTAACGAAGAGTATTAGAGGAGGCTCATAGTAGTCCCTATTTCATGCATCCAAGTAGCAACAAAATGTATCAGGACTTGAAGCTACAGTATTGGTGGCTGGCTATGAAGAGGGATATTGTAGATTATGTATCGAAATGCATAACTTGTCAGCAGGTTAACGCAGAGCATCAAGTTCCTTCAAGTTTGCTACACCCTACTTCTATTCTGGAGTGGAAATGGGATAGGATCACCATGGATTTCAAGATTGGGTTGCCTACAACTCCTAGGAAGAAAGATGTCATATGGGTGATAGTTAACAGATTGACTAAATCAACGCACTTCCTTCCTATCAAGACCGACTTCACTATGGAGCAATGGGCAGAGCTCTACATCGATGAGATAGTGCATTAAATGGGGTCACTTCTTTCATTATTTTGAATAGGGATTCGAGGTTCACTTCCAAATTCTGGAAGAAGCTACATGAGGCCTTGGGTAATAGGTTACATTTCAGTATAGCTTTTTATCTAGAGACAGATGGTCAGTCAAAGTGGGTGATTCAAATTTTAGAGGATATGCTGAGAGTATTGAGTTTTAATATCAAATATACGCAGCATAATAATATAATTATAATAAAAATTATACCAACAGATACCCGTTTAAATGAATAAACTAATAAAAATTAGTTTAGAAGAATACCTCTTTTGTCGATTCTTTGAAACTTCAATCTACGCCGTTAGGTTGTCGCAAACCACAACCCGTCCAAATGTCCGGCTTGTAGTAGTATCCACACGAATGAATAATCGAAAAACTCTAAAATTATTTTAGAGGGTTGAGAGGTTAGAGCGTATGATGGTGCTAGCTATCATAGGTTCTTTATTTTGTTTTGTGGCTATGAGCAACAACTGTTTGTCTATACTATTTTTTAAACCTTATAAAGGAAAACCCTAGATCATAAATAAATTAATTATAATTATTTATTTAAATCTTTTAAATAAATAAATTATAACTAAAATATATATGTGCCTATTTATTTATTTAAACAATTCAAATAAATAAATCATAACACATATTAATAGGATTTTTAATTTAATTAATTTAATTAATTTATTTAAGTATTTAGATAAATAAATCATAATTAAAGTATTTAATTTACTTAATCTAAAATTTATCTTAACAAATTTTAGATAGAAATCATTTAAGCCAATACTTAATAATCTAGTTAATGTTGTAACAAAATATAAATTACAATTTTGTACTTAACATCACAAAATTTATTTGCAATCAAGTCATGTTTGATTTGATTTCTCGTTTTCACTTTCTTATATCTATTTTTATGTGTGTGACCTTCTAGATTTCAAATATACTGGCAAAAATACAAATTTAATTAATTAATTAATATTTGGAGGTCAATTATATTATCTAGCAACATGTTAAGACTACCCAAATATTTAGAAAATCAAAGTAGTCTGACTTAACCTTTCAGTATATAATTTATCAGTGTAATTAATATCTCTTCATCATTAATGTTCTGATTTAGTAATTAGGCATAGAGTGTCTACTTTACTAAAATATGTTAGTTCTCTTAATCTTAGCTATTGATCAGATGAATGAAATTTCAAATCTAATTTGCTTATTTCATTCTACCTTGCGCAAGGATTTTCTAATCAATACTAGTAGAGAACAATTAGAACATTTTCCTTAATTTACCTAGGGCGACGAATCCTCTCTTAATGACACAAGTATCTTCATATAGTTTCTACTGTGTCCAATTAATCATTCCTTATTATTCATGTAATGAATAATGTGAATGAAGAATCAAAACATAATCATCCCCATATAAGATAGCTTAGTCATCTCAAGTCAAAGGATCACTTACGCAACCATCACTTGAGTATTCCAAGATACAAGTAACCCTCCGTATGGAATTCTCATGAAGGTCAATTCAATGGACTTATTTAAATAACAAGCACCTACATATTAGTTCTAGATATCACATATATCTCAGCTTATGAGTACAATTACTTCCTTAAGGAAAGAACATAATATGTACCAATCTCAACAGCTCTAATCATTATCCAAGAATGAGGAGAATATTGACCAGGAATATTTAGAGACATTGCTTTAATGCAAATATAAAACTCATAATTATAACCATATTATAATTTATTTTGCAAAGTAGTATTGTCTCTTAGACTTTATCTTTTATTAAGATTCAATCAATAGAATATAAAAGATAAATAAATGTCTTATATTAATACTAAAATATTTATTACATGAAATATTATATAAAAAATATAACCAATCAAATTGGCTATAGGACATATAACTAATAATCTCTCACTTGCACTAAAGCCAATTATCCATGTGTTTTATCCTATGGCATTAATGTATCCAAGAACTCTTAATTCATTAGTTTCTCAATAACTAAAAGTATCCTTACTTATCTTAGATACTTCAGGATAGTTTTAACGGTAGCCCAATGACTTTCATCTAGATCAAATTGATACATTAGCAGGTATCCTCTTTTGGATTCCTCCATGCTAAACTATTTTAGCACTTTATCTATATATATGGATTTAGATAATCCTAGTAGCCTATCAAATCTATCCATATAGATTTTAATACTAAGTATATAAGCCGCTTCTCTATTGGAGACATTCTTGGATGACCAAACTTTTAGAGTAGTAGAATGTTATTTCTCACTTAATATGCTATCAACATACAAACTAAGAGATATCATTCCACTCCTACTGACCTTCTTATACACACAAAGATCATTCATATTTTTAATGTAGTCAAACTATTTTGATTATTTCATTAAAATGGATATTCTTATTCCGTAAAGGCTTGCTTAAGTCTACCAATGGACTTTGCAGTTTGCATACTATATTAAGAAATACTTTTGATTCACAAACCATTAGATTTGTTAATTAAGAATACAATTTTATCATCAATATGAAAAATTTCATAATCATAATAAATTGCAATTACAAGTAAAAATGTCAAACATTTCTCCTTTATATTTGTTAGGTTCGAGTCTCCATAAGAAAGTCCAATCTTTGTAGGAGTATGACTCATCCTAACAGATTTACATCATGGTTCTTTAACTAATTTATTTTGATTGTTCATCTAATGTACTAATCTTCTGTTCTAGTTCCATCTTTAACGTATATTTGAGGTTCTTGAACTTTTCAAGTTCTAGTTAGCTCCCACTATTTCCTTTAAAGATAAACATCTTTTCTAGAAAGGTAGCATGTTTCGAGGTGAACATTTTTCTCTCAACAGGATGGTTGAAATAGTATCCAATAATTTTCTTTTGGATATCCCACAAACTTACATCTATCTGGTTTAGTTCATAGTTTATCAGATCCCAAATGCTTCACATAGGAGTGTTGGCCCACATCGTATATGAAATCTTATCAAAAGATTTGGATGGAATTCTATTTAGAAGGTATATCGCATTATTAAGGCTCATCCTTAAACAGGATAAAGATAATTCAGCAAGACTAATCATGGATTGTACTATGACTAATCATGGATTGTACTATATCTAATAATGTACGATTCATATTTGATAATAGATAATCTTGGAACGCTTAACTTAAGTATTTTTTGCCTTGATTGGATCAAAGTGTTTAACACTTTAGCTAGTTTCTCAACTTCATTTCTGAATTCTTTAAACTTTTTCGAAAATTCAGATTTATGTTTCATTATATATATGGTATACATATATACACACAACCATATCTAGTATAGTAAACAAAATGAAATATTCATATCTACTTATAGCCCGGACAATAATTGGTCCACATACATCTAAATATATTAGGTCCAATAATATTTTGACCTTTCACCTTTTCACATAAAAGATGTTTTAGGATTCACAAAATTCATATAATTCATAATAAAAAAGGTTCAAAGTAACATTCTTTACGTAACTTAGTGATTCTTCTTTTATTAATGTGACAAAGTCTATAATGCCGAAGATATGATAATCCTTATTATCTATTTTAGATTTCTTATTATTTATGTTCATGAGGAATTTATCAATAGAAACATTATAGAAATCATCTATATTAATTCCAGTTCCGTAAAATTATTATTATTGTAAAAAGAACAACTGCCATTCTCAATAACAAAATTTGAATCCAATATTCAAAACCTAATATGAAACTAAAACAATATTTCTACTAAGCACTAAAATAAAATAACAATTATTTAATTCTAAATGAGGAAAACGTGGCTTCTGCACAATGTCTTATGATTTTGTTAAGAGTTTCTCAAGTAAACCGAATTAAACGGACTTAGTTTATTTTAATTCAAAGAAATTATTTTATTCAATCTCATTTTTATCCTCAAAAAGGGTTTACTTATTTTGATAAGGTTTTGAAAATTGTATGGAGTCGCCACCCTATTTTACTAAATTAGAGAAAATTCTCAAATTAATCAATTCATTTAAACTAATCAATCCAGTTTTAACTAAAGTGAGTTCGAGAGTTGGATACGGAGATGAGAAGATATTACACATCCATTTGGCCGGGTCTAAACCGGCCTCCTAGTTGTCCGAATATTTATTATTTATTGATTGTAGAGTTAATCTAATTTGAGATGCAAAATATTTTTATACAATTTTTGAAAACATGTCAAACATACATATCATCACAAATAATAAAATTAAATCATCCATAAGAAAGGGGGAGGAGAAAAGAATTACAACTCTCGTAAAATATATTCTACGCATTAATTCCCATTACATATTCCTAATCCCATTAATCAACAAAATCAATAGAATTAAAATTATTATGAACCCATTTAAATGAGAATTCATTTGAATTATCCACAAATTACATAAATAATATTACAAACTCCAATTACTGATAAATTACAAACTATATTCATCAAACTCAGAAAATTAGACAAGCAAAACAACAATTACATCACATTCAAACATTCAAACAACATGATGGACACAAGAATTATCTAAAAATCATCAAAATGCAAATATTAGTTCAACAATAAAATAAATTAACCAAAATAAACAACAAATAATAAAATGGAAGAATATAAATTAATGTCAGACATGTTAGAGTTGTTAATGAGTTAGATAAACAACATATAATATATATATATATATATATATATATATATATATATATATATATATATATATATATGTGTGTGTGTGTGTGTGTGTGTGTGTGTGTGTGTGTATGTGTGTGTGTATGTATTATAGAACAATAAATAACTATATATAAATAAATATTTGCAAATATAAAAATATAAAAATTTTAATATCAATTGAAGCTCATGATCACAATGTTCCTCTTATTAGATGAACAAAATTCACAAATCCTTGCAAGAAAAAAGATTAAAATCATTGACGTATTCATCCGGGATCAAATATGGATTTTCGACTGTAAGGCGTTAACCCACTTTGATCTCAGAATCTAGGCACGATTTGATGTTTTTTATATTATTTTTCCTATGGAACTTACAGACTAACACCACTAGAATTGACTCATGTCCCATTTTGAGATAAACGAAGCCTATAATCATTGGAAGATCGAAGGGAAGAGGGCTTGACAGGAATCTATCGCATGTTTGGGCATTTTTGGGTGCCTTAAGCTTGAAGGCATGACCCTTAAGCTTAAGGTGTGCACCTTTAGCTTAAGGCTGGTGCCTAAAGCATAAGGCTTGCGCCTTCGCACCTAGAAATGCAGCAAATTGTTGCAAAATCAAATTTTTACGTGTTCCTCTCATAAAAACTCAATTTTCTAAAGTTCTAAGGCAGGAAATAAACTATAAATCACAAGAGAATAAAGTTTAGACTTTTAATTACCTTGTTTTGAAGGAAAATCGATAGATTGCTAAAAGATTAATAAAGAATACCTCAAGAACACTTAATCTTTGAAGATGATCCGAACATGCATTTGATTTCATTTTTGGAAGTGTTTGTATGTGTAAAACTCATTGACTTTTGTAGAAATCTTCTTTACAATCAAACTGAGAAAACTCTAAGATTTTGATGGAGAATTAATTTAGTTTGTGTTTTACGTTTGATTTTTTATTTTGTCTGTGTTTTTGTTCTCTCTCAATTTTGCAATTGCCAACTCAAAAATGCCCAACCCCTAAAAATTTCAATCCCTTAACCCTAGAGTAAGAGATGAATTTATAGACAAACGGGTGTTCTAACACTATTCATTGCCTATGTGGCATATGGATCCCACGCGTGGACCCCACAAACGATCTGATTTTCAATTTTTCACAAAATTGGTTCATATGGCATGTGCATTGACGTAAGTCATGAAAATTTGTCCCGTGTACACTCGAGACACATTTTTGGACCATGTTTAGGCACGAACCCCGAAAACATGAAAACGATCCGATGGATCTGATTTCTTACCCTAGGATTATTAGTTTAAGAATCAAATCAATCGGATGTTCTGAACTCATTTACCACGAGATATGTCGTCACCACTAATGGGTCCTGTAAGGGTCGCTAATGGGCCCCACATGTGGGCCTCATCCGGACCACTATGGGACCCACTAGCAAACCGACCTGATTTTCATTAAATTGGTCCTAGTGATGTCCAAAGTTCCATAGGACGCCACGACACATGTTGGGCAAACTCGAGATGTGCTTATGGGACCCATTTTGCCAATAATGTGAAAAAGGTTCTAAGAGTTTTACTTTCTAGACTCGAATCATTGCTTTAGGATCCAATTCCTAGATGCTTCAACCTCATCTTAGCAATACAGCCTATCGTCATCGAGTCTACTTTTGGGGCAAAAATTGAGCGTCTACACTAAATATCTAAATGTAACACCCACAGCCCAATCCCGGAGGACAAGACGACGAATGCCACATTCAGCGCCGAAGCACCGTCTTATCTTACTAAATAATTCTAGATTATTTATTAAAAGTGGCTAAGTTTTCATAAGGAGGCAAGCATTTTTTTTAAAATGAGGTTTAAGGAAATTCCTACGAAAAATTCGCAAGAGTTTCCCCTAAAAACTTGTCAAACAAATGAAAAACAAGAATTTCCAATATTATAATCCTCCAAACCCCTAAACTCCAAATCAACATAATAGGTCACGCAACACTTTTAAATATTCACATCAATTAACTTAGGTTTTATCATAACATGCTATCATCCATTCAAAGATTTATATGCTAACGATCATTCACTTTAAAATTCACAATAAGATAATACTTCTTAATTAATCACAAATCTCATTAATTTACAAACTCTATATATACAACTTAATCTCTTACAATATTTTTATATATGCCATAATATACCCTATACATGTCCTACCCAAAATAAATTTTTCTTCTCTTATGCTAAGCCTCTAATCCTCATGTAACACCCATTATCCCTAACCTGCGCATGATAGAAATCGACACGCTGAGTATATCACTTAGTGGTGCTAGATAACTTAATAGTACAATAAATAAGAGTGCCTAAGCAACAACTTAAAATATAATTTCAAATACTGAAATCAAATACAAAAATACTAAAGTATACAAATCAAATTAGGATTTTTCGAAACTCATAAATAAGTCCATTCTTAAGAATAAATTCATAGTTTGATAAATATAAGAAAAATTCTATAGATACAAATAAATTTCCATTTTAAATCATCATTTCTCTTATAGACCATTTCATAATAAACATTTCATAACTTAACATATTTTCCACAAAATTCCATAATTACAAATACGTTTCCTTTTCTTTCATAATAGAACAGAACATATTCTTAGTTAAGGGCTCATACATATCTTGAAAGAAATATAAGCAGATTTGATTACGTAGATATCAAAAATAGAATTTGGCCTGTGAAAGCGCCACTAGTTGTGGTCTGTGAAAGCACCACCAGAAAACTGGACTATGAAAGTGCCACTGGTTGTGGTCTGTGAATGCACCACCAGAAAAATTGGCCTATGAAAGCGCCACCGGTTGGTGAGTGCGTCTGCTTATCCAAAAAGGGCTGATAACCTTAGCATACGATCATACCATAACATAATAGAAGACTGATAGCCGATTATGCTCATAACCAGAATAAACCTCATCCTACTACGTTTCAATCATACATACTTGAGCCCAAAATAAAACCATTTTTTATAAATAATCCTATTACTTATACATAAATCCTTTGCAAAATATCCCATAACTTAACATATTTCTCACAAAATTCCATAAACTTACAACTTATAAAAATTACCACATTCTCTTTTTTATTCATACTTAATAAATTCAAATGGACATATTCATAATATATATACTTAATATGGTATAAAAGTACTTAAATCAAGAAATTTCCAGCATTTTCATAAACTTGACCTTTGCTGGGTATTCAGGGTATAACTAAAGTTGTAGGTCTCCAAATTAAGTAAAATTTAATTTTTTAGAAATATAAGACAAAACTCTACGAATATCATGAGGAGACCATAGTCCAGATCAACCTCTAAGATATTGAAAATAAGCTAAGAACACAGACCAACAACCTAGTCCTGATTTAACACATCCAACTCCATATTTATTTAATTCCTACTTATCAGAGCACTCAATTTTAATAAATTCATATTCAGTGATTTTTTAAGATATATGGAAACAAATTTAATGAGGGGCTTAAAACCTAATTTTATCATTTTAGGGGTAAAAATAAGCAACAATTCAGACATATTAGTGGGCTACCATGATAGAATTAATTTTGGTAATAAAATCATAAATTGAGATATAGGTATTCAAATTAGACACAAGAGGATGATTTAGAAAGCTAAGAAGTAGAACTACAACTTTTATGAAGAACACAAGATATTATCTTACCATTTTAGTGGCCAAAAGGGACAATCAATTCGGATATACAAGTGAGACACCATAATGAAACCAGTTTTGGTATTTAAATCATAAGTTGAGCTGCAAGTATTGGAATTGAACATAAGAATATGTTTTGGAAAGCTGAGAAATGGAGATACAACTTTCATGAAGAAGTCAGAAACAAATGGACTAGTCCCAACTAAGAACACCTCTAACATCAAAATTCACCAATTTAACCAAAACATACAAAATTCCCAAAATTCATTCAAAAACCTAAAAATTGAAAACTTAAAGAAATAAAAGGGGAAAGAGAATATTGCACTAACCTCTTAATTAAGCTTAAACAAGCTTAGAAGACTCTATTCCTTGGCCTTCTCTTTGCCCTTTGAGGATGGTTCTCCAACCTCTTCAAAGTAGGAGAAATTCCCATGAAAAACAAAAATTAACATTGGAAATGAAAGGAGCATGATTTAATGTATAATCTAACATGTAAAGACTATAAATTTCGTAACTAAATCCTTGGAAATCGAAAATCACTACTTACTTGTTCTTAATAAAAACTCAATTTCCTCAACTTAAAGCTTCAAATTCTTGCTCTTTAGCAAAGGTTTCAATGCTTGCTTATTAATTCAAGGGTTGAATTAAGTGATTTAGTGAGATTTTGAAGTAGGAAAATGAAAGAAAATGGAGGAAGAAGAAGGAGAAGAAGTGGTGCGGAGATGGGAGAAGATGGAGAAGATGGATGAAATGTGTTGCTTGGTGAGCGGTAGCCTTTAAGTAGCACAGTCAAACTTTGCTTCCTAATTTTATGCCAAATGAGTGGCTAAGATAAAGTCTTAAGTATCTCATCCAATGACCCTAAATATTCATCAATTAATTATATTCTAAATATTATTTAACTCTACCAATTAATTAAATTAACTCCACAAAAATAATTTCCCAATTGTTCCTTAATATACTACACTAGAAAATAATATTCATTAGTTGCCGCAGTTTTCCAAAAATATTCATGAAATATTTTCTACCCATCTAAATCATGTAAACATGCTCCAAAAATATTAAATAAAATATTATACACATGTAGTAATTTTTCCAAACCGAAATAATATCAAGTCCCAGACCGATGGTGTAACAGACTGATTTTCTTTTAGTGTCGGTAATAGTAATTTACCGGTCTGTGAATAGTACCATCGGTCCGGGACTTGGTATTATTTTAGTCCGGAAAAATTACGGTGCATAGTTAATATTTTCTTTACTATTTTTGGA
>CANUEP010043043.1:0-14293 GCA_947857235.1 Jatropha podagrica | reverse complement strand
CGTTGATTTTTATCACACGCAGGTTAGGAGCGGAGGGTGTTCTTCAATACCAGAAGAGGAGCATCAGAGTAGATATCACATTAGGGGTAGGATATTTTGTAAACGGTGATTTTTGGCATGTATATAAATATTGTGTTGTGAAGGCTGGATGTAAGAAGTTTATAATGTATTAAGAGTTATAATTATTTAAGAAAATAACATCTTATGATATTTTTGGTGTATGATGATTATAGATTCTTTGAAAAGAATGTGTTTCGAATATTAAGCGTATGTTGATGGATATTTAGAAGTGCTTATGGTATGTTGTGTAGAATTGGAGTTTTGGGGGTTTGGAGAAAATTGGGAGTGTGTATATTTTCTTTGTGTGGCAAGTAAATTTTTAGTGGAACTCTTGCGAAATTTTCGTAGGAATTTCTTTAACATTTTTTCTATATATAACGAAAAAAAAAACAAAACACAAAACAAAATGTAAATTACTTGCCTCCTTCTGGAAATTTAACCACTCTTAATTTGTGATCTAGCTTTAATAAGTGACATAAGACAGTGCTCCGGCACCGATTATGGCATCCGTCGTCTGGTTCTTCGAAATTAGGCAGCGGGTGTTACAGGTGCCCTTTAGCTTTAAGGAGAATGACACATGGGAAAGATTTATAAGTTCACGTGGGTATAATTCTAAGGGTTCTGTGGCCTCTAATCTAAGAAATCTTGCTTATCATTATATCCATAGATTTGTTGCCCACACAATCTTTGGAAGAAAAGAAAGTGATGGTGTGGTAGGAGTTAATGAGTTGTACTTCTTGTGGGCTATTGAGAACAGGATTAGACTCAATGTAGGCTATTGGTTGGGTGTAAGATGGAAAAAGGTGGCAAAGGGAAACACGGGTAGTATAGTGGTGGGGAGTTTCATCACTAGGATTGGGCAATACCTTAGGGCGTTTAACCTATAAAGATCTCCTTATACAGTGCTTGATAATGGTAAAAACACCCGTTTAGATATTGAGATAATGTTGAGAATGAGGATGGTTGTTAAACATGAAGATACATTCCAATTGGCTTGAGTTGATGAGCAACTCAAAGGAGATAATATGGTTGAGGAGGCTAAAATCAAAGCTAAAGAAGAAGGTGATGAAGGTAATATTGGAGGTTTACCTCCTACTTTTTCTACTTTTTCTCTTGCAGCTCCTTCACACTTGATGATGTGAGCCCCCCATCCTGGGCATCGTGGGAAAGATCCAAAGGATGGAGTCTAACCAGACGGGCCCATTGGTCGATTCATCTCGAAAGAAATTAAAAAACAACTAAGATTAGTCGGAACCCTACTATGGTCCTTTCCTAATTTTTTTTAAGTGTTAGCCCTGTATGCGGCTAGTTGATCTGATTATCAATTTTACCAATTTTAAGGCTTTGTTTAACACTTAAGTGATGTCTAGTTGGCTCTTTGGAGCACTATGTATGGTGTGTGAGAGTTGCCACCTTACTTTATTTTTTGAGAAAAATATGGGGTAAAAACCTCGTGTTTAACTCCTTAAATGTGTGCCACAATGGAGAAAAGCACTAGCCTCAAATCATTGGGTTCAGGGACTAGGTTTTCAATTCCTTTGCGTGGATCAAAAGTTTGGGTTCAAGTTGAAAATCAAAATTATCATTTTGTATGAATGTTGGATTATCGATGCATGGGCATACTCATTTTGCATGTCAATATCAGAAATATAGTGCATTAAAAGTGAGCAGATATAAGTAAATTGTGTGTATTTCAAAGGGAAGCCCGACTCTAGCCTCGTTATCGAGGAGTTTCAGGTCATGCAACTTATTTCCCTAAGTCCGATCGATCAGTTTGATCAGGGGCCCGCTACCTAGGCTAAATCCATAGGTATACCTTTGTACCTCGTTTGTATAAAGATGAGGCTACATGAAGTTCTACCATCGATTATGGTGGTAGGGTTTTGAAGGTGCTACTCTTAGAGTGGGCTTACTTGTGTGCCGGGTGATTTCGGGCTTTATTTTGAAAATTAGTTTTTTTTAATTTGCCGAATAGACCGGGCTTAGTTTGACGAACGGACTGAGCTTAAAGATGCATAGTGCCGACTAGACCCTAGCACATCTGCTTTTTAAAACAAGTGGGAGTCCCCGGCACTGGCACCTGGTTGGTGCCATCCAACTAAGCAGTTAGATTGCGCCGAATAGGGCAATTAACTAGTATGCCCTGCCCTTTTGGTTTTAGGGTTTCTAAGAGTCCATTCTAGGCATAAACAACGTCCGATCAAGCTGATTCTTGAACTTCAATGGAATTTCCTAAAGCTTGGTGTTGAAATCATGTTCAACAGTTTGGCCCCTCTGAGAGATCGGAGCTGATCAAGGTCAAGTCTATCAGACTGCGATTTCAGCACTTGTAAAAGTAAATGTGGTCTAAAAGCCATGCCTGGAGGTCTATGACGATGTCTGAAACATCCTGTGTGAGTCTCGTCTAATTCTGAGGAAATTTTTCTAAAGCCAGTCCAGTTGTTTGAGTTTAAAAAATCCTATAGTGGGTCTAAAATCTTTGTAATGGGCCTGAAAACTCTATTCTTGGTTTGAAAATCTTGTAGTTGGTCTAGAAACCCTGTTGTTTGTCTGGAAACCCCGATTAGGGTATGGAAATCTTATTGTTTGTTTGAATACCCTAATACTGGTCTGAATACCCTATTAATGGTCTAAAAACCCTATAAGTGGTTTGAATACCTTGATAATGGTCTGAATACCATATTTTGAGTATGAAAACTCTATAATTGGTTTGAAAACTCTGTAAATGGTCTGAATACCCTATAATTGGTTTGAAAACCCTAATAACGGTCTCAATACCCTATAGTTGGTCTAAAAACCCTATTAGTTGTCTGTATACCCTGGTGCTTGGTCTGGATACCCTGTTTTGAGTTGAAAATTCTGCACTTGGTCTAAAAACCCTCTAAATGGTTTGAATACCCTGCAATTGGTTTGAAAATCTTGATAACGGTTTGAATACCCTTTTAGTTAGTCTGGACACCCTATTCTGAGTCTAAAAACTTTGCATTTGGTTTGAAAACCCTATAAATGGTCTCAATACCCCAATAATGGTATGAATACCATGCTGATGGTCTGAAACCCTAGGAGCTGGTTTGGATACCCTATTCTGAGTATGAAAAATCTTATGATTTGTGACAGGTGAGAGCCCATTGCAAAGGAGGATAAGGGGACTTGAGTGTAGTGGCAGGGGCTATGCAGAGGTACCCTGCTATCGTTGAGACGATAGCTCCTATTGGTTTGCACTATCTAGTGACACTGGAGAGTGTTCATGCTTAAGTCTCCTTATGGACGACACTGGTAGAGAGACGGTGGGACACCAATGACACTTTTCATATAGCTATTGGAGAGTGGACCCTTATGCCCTTTGAGTTTGCTGTCTTGATGGGGATCTGTTTTGGTTCTCGCCCACTAGACATAGATTCCTTTATTCTATCCCTTGAGCATTTCACTGATCTGTTGGGTTTCACTCTAAAGCTGAGTGCTATCAAGACATACTGTCGTAGCACCTTATGTGAGTAGCTGAGAGAGCTGAGTCGAGAAGGGGGCCGAGAGAGCCACTATTGATCGATTGACCCATGCTTACCTCCTTTGGATCTGGGGATGCACAATTACGCATGACTACATGGATCACATAGACCTCTCTTTCATAGCATCCTTGGTGGATTGGAGGCTTCTTGGAGAGTATGACTAGGGCAATGCTTTTATGGCAACGATGTATAATGACAGGAGCAGATACAATCGTCGTAGTAGAACTGGACTGGGAGATACCGCACACATTTGGGAGGTATGTTTCTTTTTGAATCGCTTTCTGTTCCCGTAATCTCTAAGATTTCTTGTTTGCATTTTGAAACCACTGACCTTTATGTTGTAGGCCTGGGCTTTCTTCCTCGTTCCTTTCATCGCTCCTGTTTTGACTCAAGACATTCCTTTGGGGATTTTAGCAATGCACCATTTCGGGCCAGCTTCAATTAGGCATCATATTAGAGAGGACCATCTGGCTCTATGGAGGAGATTTGATGAGTTATCCATAACTCAGGTCTGTGTTGAGTGGCTTATGGGTCCTTTCCATAGACCGGTGTTTGAATCTTAATATGTGGGGATGTCTTTTCTTTATAGGTGATGATTTTTATGCTCTTTCGCATCTTGGACATTCCTTTAGAGGGGAACTTATAGTGAGTGTGGACCATGATGCACAGTTGAGTCCTTTTGAGGTGTGGGACAATCAGGCGATACTACTTGGGAGAGCGACTATACCACCACAATATGGGTTTGTATCGAATTCCGTCCAACCCTCCTGTGGACATGTATGATGGTATTAGCATAGAGAACCAGAATGAAAAGTTGATGGGTGAGCCGATGGATTCATTCATGCTTGCTAGGGATACCTATGTTAATTGGGTCACAACTAGACTGGCTCCTTAGGTCGGGCCTCCTCTAGATAGGTTTTTAAATAAGCGGACTACGTCATCTTCCTAGAGGTAGGGTGGCGATACAGAGCTCGTGGAAGACTTTGACTTTGACATAGACCTAATGGTGGCCTTTAATGTACCAGAGGGTATGGGAGGTAGGCATGGCCCGACTGGTCACCCTTTGGCTTCCACTGGCACCTCGGTTGGTGGATCATCTTCGACCAGTCACACTCCTGCATCTGAGGGTTTCCGGTTTGGCAACACTCCTTTTCATCTGAGACTAGAATCACAGGATAGAGTCCCCTACTTTGACTAAGTAGGACTACTTATTATACAGTGCCGGATGTTATGCCTGATGGTCACTGGCATACCTTATCGATGCATCGGTAAGTTCCCTTTTCCTCTCTGTGTCTCATCTTTCAAGCTGAATCTTGATTTTTATTACTTACCCCTTTCTGTCTCTACTTACAAATGAGCATCAAGTGTGCTCAGCAGATCTCAATGGCTATGGGGCGTCTTCAAGCGCACTTTTTGATTCCCTCACCTGTGAGAGGATGGCTTACCCGAGGCTGACTGGGAGAGAGGAACAGGCAAGAAAGCATAGGTAGTAGGACTTTGATGTATTTTTGTTAGTGCTAGTCGCCATATTAGTACATTTTGGGATAGTGCCCCCTGGTTTGAGCACTAAATTTTGTAGGATTCGCTATGGAACCCTTATTTTATGCATCTCTATTTTACTTATCTTTTTTGTTAGCACTAGATGCTTGAATTTGCATGACTTGCACTGCTTGCCTGAGTGTCATACTTGGTTGCCTGTGCAGTCCACTAATTTGCCCATTTTGTACTTGCTTTTGGCGTTGATCTCCCTATTTGGTTTCTGAAAAAACCTGGCACTGATCACCCTAATTTCTGAGTAGTTTGGCACTGGTTCCCCTGTTTCTTTTATTTGGAGCTGGTCGCCCTTTTTTCTTGAATCAAACTTGGCATTGACCGCCCTGAGTTTGTGTTGAATTTGGCACTGGTTGCCTTGTTTCTGAGTGGACTTGGCGCTGATTGCACTAGTTGTTTGAATTGGCACTGGTTTCCCTATTTGATTGTATTGATGCTGGTCACCCTATTTTCTGTATTGAATTTGGTGTTGGTCACTTTGTTTTCTGGGTGGACTTTGTGTTGACTACCCTGGTTATTTGAATTGGCACTAGTTTCCCCTGTTTGAATGTATTGGCACTAGTCACCCTATTTTCTATACTGAATTTGGCGCTGGTCACCTTATTTTCTAAGTGGACTTGGCGCTAACGACCCTATACTCTTGGTATTTTGGCACTGGTTGCCCTTTTTGTGGGGTGTTTAAATTGGCACTAGTTTCCATGTTTATTGGGTGAACTTCGCGCTGATCGCCTTGGTTTTTGGAATGAATTTGGCATTGATCGCCCTCTATTCTAGAATAAGTTTGGTGTTGACCGTCCTGCCTTTTTAAATGATCTCAGCACTGATCACCCTACGTTTTTGGGTTGGTGTTGGTCGCCATGGAATCGTGTTGAACTTGCCACTAACCGCCCTATTTTTTCTGCATTGGTGTTGGTCGCCCTGTTTGTTTGAATTGGCGTTGGTTGCCCTGTTTAATTGAATTAGCACTAATTGCCCTGTTTAACTTTTGAATTGGCACTGATCGCCCTGTCTACTAAGTTTGTTGGCATTGATTGCCTTGATCATTGAGTTTGTTGACACTGGTTGTGCTGTCGGCTCATAGTCTGATATGAAAATCATGGTTAGTTAAACAGATAAGTATACATGATGCATGACATGCCATTTCTGATGTTTTGGCTAGATTTTTTAGAGTGTCATTGAGAAAATTTGGCCTGATATGATAATGTCTTTTTTTCTATTTGGCTTTTCTCCTTTTCTCTCCTTTCTTTTTCTTTCTCTCTCTTTTTAATGGGCCTGCTGGCATCATGCAGCCGGAGATCGATGGTGTCCTCTAGATCGGTGTTATTTTATGGCACACCGGTGCCGATTATGGCGTGATCGGCGCTGGTGCCTTTTGGGTAGTGGAGGTTGAGGCCTATAAATACTTTATTTATGGCTCAAAACATTTATCATTTTGTGCCCCGAGGCCCTATTTTCCCAAATTTCACTCACTTTGCCCAAAAATGGAGCCATCCATCCGTTATGGCATGCAAAGGTGGAACAAGAGGCTGGCAAAAGTGGAGAAGATTAATTTAAGCCGGTATGGTATGGTTTCTCTGGTGACACTGAGAGGTTTATCGGTGGATTGAGCTTTTTTGGTTGCCTGTTTGCACCTGTGGGATCCACAAACTCACATTTTTAAGTTTGTATAATTTTTAGGAGATCTGTCTGACATACGAGGAGATTATGGCTATTTTAGGCAGTAGTTCTAAGAGGGCTCCGGTGGCTGCATCGATCAAAATTTGGATTTTCAGGAGCTCTTTGAGGATGCTTGGTCTCTCTGTGATAGAGGCTAGGGAGTCAGTGGTAGGAGATAAGTTGGATTTATCTGGGTTGGTGGAGTGGTATCTCGATCCACTCGGGTTTGATGACGTACAGCACTAGAGGTTTAGGACTCAAGCTTTGGTGTTCTATTTGGTGAGTACAGGCATACTAATTGGTTCAATGGGCTGGGCAATCTGAGGGTGGCAGACTTGGTCCTTCAGATGGAGCGTGGTGTCGGGATTGCAAGTATGGCTTTGGTAGAGACTGTTTTGAGCCTCGACCGAGCTTATGGAGTAGAGGGGATTTAGTCAACTAGTCCGATCCTACTTCAGGTAAGCATTCTCAAATGAACATTTGTTATGCTTAGAGTGCTTTTTGAGAAAAGGCTTAGGTTTGGATTGTATATGAATGCCTATTTGAGAGTCTGAGTAACGGGGCAATGTTTGATCTTGCATGTTTTAGGAAGGGAATTGAACTATTTCGATTGTGTTTACAGCTGAATCTGTGTGGATAAAAAGGGGTATTGCATGTGAATGCTTATTTCATTTCTATTGTGATGGTGCAATGTCTGCTCTTACAGTTCTGGTTGAGGGATCATCTGAGGGTAGTGGAGCCACCATGATGCCGCCCATATGAGACATCTTGGTATCATTGCATGAAAGTCGTGGTGAGACTTGGGTAAGAGGATGAGTGGTTTCTGTGGTCATTGGCACTAAGGCTGGATTAGGTTTTGTGGAGATGTGATTGGTATGAGATTAGCCGATTTTTGGTTCGGTCTGCTGGATATCGGATGGTTTAGCTACTGGGCATGGATAGCATCACATTTTATCTTGGTTCTAGGCTAAGGAGGCTGATGGGGCATATTCAGAGGTTGCAGCCAGCTGGAGCTCTTTTTCAAGATATATTGATTTCTCATTGGATTGCTGTGGCTATCTTGGGTAGTTGGTCGACAGGGGCTGATGTAGTTGAAACTGGAGTTTCCGGGGGCGGGATCGTTACTTATGAGGTTTGGTGGGCTGTAGAGCATGGTAGCCAAGAGAGGGAGCGTAGAGCAACTCTAACTCCAGAGATGGATGCTAGACTCCGAGCGATGATTGGGATAGCCTTAGACTCTATCGAATGAGTTGACTTCGAGGATTTTGATGACTTTATGGACATTGTATTTGATTTTTGATGTAGCCCGTATTTTTGTGAGCGCTTCGAGATAGGTTACTGACCTATGATGTATAGAGGGTTCAGTTGACACGTTTTTGGTTTTGATACTCTGGATAGTGTATACGCACAGGATAGATGCACATAGATAGATGGATGACAGAGATAAGTGCCTAAATGATAGGGCCTTTGTGATTGTCTTTTTACATAGCTTGTACTGATTTAAGATATGTAAAAGGGAAATCATTTTGATACATTTAGAACGAAATTCAATTTTATCATTTATGAGAATGCTGCTTTTGAGCCTTAATTGTTGCCTAAGCTGCCCTTTCGAGTTTTTGACTTAGCAGGCTCCTTATTTTGCCTAAGCACCTACCCTTGTATGTCTCATCTTAGCTTGATTTGTTTTGATTTTTTGCTTTTCTTTTCATTAGCATAGATAATCTGGAATTTTCAAGTGAAAGGGGGCAAAAATGTGTTTTTATTATTGTAGTGACTGCAACCACATTCTTTAATCTTTTTATTTCTGGGTCTTATTAGTAACTTAGAAGAAACAAAAGTAGAATAGGTATCAAATTCAAAATCAGAATGGCACAATAGCCAACAGAAAAAATTTCGGCAGAAGCCTACAGAACGGTGGCATAAGCCTACAGAACGTTGGTGCGCGTCTGCAACCTGAGTGGGACACCCTATGTCCAACATATGATCATAGCTCAAATCCAGTAATCAATAGCATGCTCAGTGTATCAGTATCAGTCTAACCACATTCGTACAACTATTTAACCAAGTACATAATAAGGGCTCAAACGTTTGGTTATAGTTCTTTACATTGTGTCTGAGTCCAATCACAGATAGAACCTCAAAAGTTCAACTATAGCATCACAGGCATTCATAGACATACCTGATTACAACCTGCTCATTAATCATAGAAGCTTAGAAGCTTCATGTAAATCCAAAATATCCAAACTCATACAATTTCACAAGTATTAATAATCCCACGTTCATAACATATATTGCTCAACTAGTTCACTCGAGATCGCAACAATGCACAAACAACTTAGTCCAATGTTATTCATGATGTCAGGTAAGTAAGTGTATCTGGTGCAAATCATTAAGCTTTCCAAAGCATAATACCAAATTGGTAATACCATGTCATAACCACACCCTCAATTCATAGTAGTTCATGGGTTGAGCAAGCCAACATCACAATAACAAAAATTGTGGGATAACATCATACATCGAGTATAACTCATACAATCCATAAAAATAAAGTCAAACACACGTGGGAACATGGTTCAGCGATCCTAAAACACTAAGGTACATGCTTCCTTCCTAAGCTTATCATACATTTATCTCAAATTAATATATAGTCACATGTCGGTTCATTCAATTGTATATTCATACCTCGTTTAGGCTTAAATCCCTAATTAAGCTTCATCACTCGATTACAGTCCCTAATCATCCTAATTTCACTTAATACATGTATATTTATCTAACTAGTCACCATATAATAAGGTATATCAGCTTATAACATATGGAAGACCAATCAATCGCACCTTAGCTAAGTTCATCCCAATATGTAATCATGGTACATACCTTGTTTATTCCTTTTTAATGTTTCTATGAGATTTTAGAAACAAAACCATATAAAAAATGCATTAGGTATGCATTTAGAGTGTTTAGGCATCACTAGAAGGTAAAAAATGCATGGTAGCATAGTGATGGTCAGAAGAGTCCACAGCCAGGCCGTGTCAGCTGGGTGTGTCAGGCAACACAACTGTGTAACCATTGTCATGGGCATGTCAGCAGGCCACTCTCACAAGTCAGAAGACTACACTGCCTAGGCAAGTCAGGCAACACGACTGTGTAATCAATGTTTTCCAGTTACGAGATTTCACTCTTTTAAAGCCTCTAAACATGCCAAATCAATTCATCCTCATAAGAAATCAAAGATTAACAAATAAACTGCATTTAAGCATGCCAAATAAGAGTAAAAGAGTTCAAAGAAACACAAATGTGATATTCATAACACTAACTTCAATCAATATAACCAAATTCGTAAAATCTCCCAAGTATACTCAAGCTCACAAAAACACGAACATCACTCAAAGAAATCAAATAGGCATATACTTGTGGAGCACTAACCTCAAACCTGACAACAGCAAATCAAACTTCTTGCAATTATGCCTTCCCTTTGCCCTTATCAACCTTAGAAGGGTCACCCTTCTCTATGGGTACGAAAAGCAAAACAAAACACAGACATCAACCATTAGGGATTTGAAATCTCTTGATAATAACGACTCCAATAACACAATCAAATTAATGAATGACATATGGATTGCAAAATAGAAACTTACCTTGATTACAGAATGCCCTTTTTGTGATCACAGCCTAATTGCACCTCTCTCTTCTAACTTCAATCACTATTCTGATGTTGCTAACTCTCAATTTCATATGGTTGTAAATTCCAATGGTTAAATCACAGGAATAGAAGAAGATTTGTCTTTTCTCCCCTCTTTTTTTTTCTCTCCTGTGCATGTGTGTGTGAAGAGGGCGACACTCTCTTTCCAAAAGAGGGCGTCGACCACTCTTTTAAATTTTAAGTTAAAACATAATTTTTTTAATTTTTTTTCCTTTCATTTAAAAAAACACAAAATGGCCCATAATTAAATAAGCCCACTTATTTTAAAACCCATTTATGAAATACCATTTATACAATTAAAACTATACTTTAACAAATAATTTCTTAAATAATAAATAAGTAACAATAATAATCAATAAATCTTATTTGAAAATCATATCCTAATAATTGAATCAAATACCAAATTAATTATTTTATTGCCCAATCAAATCAATTTAAGAAAAATATTTCAAAATCAATTTAACACCATTTTGTCCCTCACTTCTAAATATTTAGGTGCAACTAGAACTGTATCATATTAAATTCCATAGTTAGGCTTCCTAAGGCACAACTTCCCAATTTGCAATCTAGACACCATTAAATGCACGAATAATCAAACAAATAACATATAACACATGAATCACCATCTAAACAAAATAATTATGAAAAATAACATATCTGAATTAAAATTCATACCAAGACCCCAATTTGGTACCAATTAGCAATCCAGTAGTCATTATTCATAATTCTAGAAATCAGAGCATTACATTATTAATGACCTGGAATGTCAACTCTTTGCTGAAGGGTAGTCGTTCTCCATTCGGAGCTATTAAGACCATGCCTATGTCATATCTCTAATGGGTAATGGCCCCGTCAAAATACATCTTCCACTGCTCTGTCTGAATCTACAAGATGTCCTTGTCCAAAAACCTAATGTCTGCTACATCGGTCTCATCGGGAGATGCGGCTAAGTGATCTGCTATCACACTGCCTTTAATCACTTTCTTTGCAATAAATTTTAGATTATATGCTACAAAGATAGTAGCCTATTTAGCCTTCTTACTATCTAGGACCAGCCTCTCCATAAGGAATTTCAAAGGACTCTAGTCAACGATGACGTGGGTAGTGTAGGAGCAGAGATAATGTTAGAGCTTGACGCAAACCCATGCCAATGCTAGGCATAGCTGTTCGATTTTGCTGTACTTCAATTCTATTTCTAGCATTTGCTTACTCAGATAGTAAACGACATTCTCCTTATGAGAATCTAGTGCTTTCTATGCTAGTATAGCCCCGATGGCTTCATCTGTTACTGATAGGTAGAGGAGGAGTGGCTTTTTAGGTCTAGGAGGCTAGAGAACTAGAGGGTTGAGTAAGTGTGCTTTGATCTATTCAAAGGCTTTCTAACACTAGTTACCCTAAGCTTTTGAGGCATCTTTTCTCAGTATCTTGAAGATAGGCCCATAGGTGTCTACTAGCTACAAGATAAACCGACTAATGTATTGAAGGTGGCCTAAAAATCCCCTAATCTCCTTTTCTATTTTAGGAGGTTACATCTCGATTATGGCTTTGTATTCTACTAGATCAATCTCAATCCCTCTCTTGGATAGCATGTAGGCCTAGAAGATACTAGATGGATCTCCGAAGAGACACTTGGCAGGGTTGAGTTTCAAATTCTATTGTAAAAGTTTGGAGAAGAACTGCTTAAGGGCAATTAGGTGGCTTGGTCCGTCCCTAGTGTGGACAACCATATCATCAACATATACTTCTACATTCTTATACATCAAGTCATAGAAGATCGTGGCTTGGTCCACCCCTAGTGTGGACAACCATCCTCTGATAAGTGGCAGCAGCATCTTTCAGACCGAATGGCATCACCCTATAGCAGAAAGTACCCCAATCTATGATGAATGAAGTCTTCAACTTATTTGATTGATTGACTGGTATTTGATTATACTCTGCATATAGATCTGTGACTGAAATCACATTGGACCTTGCCATTCTGTCAATAAGCAGGTCGATATGTGGTAGAGGAACGTCATCCTTAAGACAAGCCTTGTTCAGATCCCAATAGTTGACACAAATTTTGATCTTGCCATCTTTCTTGGGAACTAGTACCATGTTGGCCAACTAGGTTGGATAATCAATGGTTCAATGAAGTGGTTTTCTAACAACTTGGCTATTTCCTCGATTCTGAGAGAAATTTTTTATTTTTGTCTCTAGAGTTTTTGTTTCACTGACTTAATGTGATCATAGGTGGGGATCTTATAAATGGCAATGTTAGGATCTATACCGATTATGTCACTAGTTGTCCATGCAAAGCAATCTGAATACTGCTTAATAAACTCTGCCAACTCCTATTTACAATCACATTCATGCACTATGAATGTATACTTTGGTGCATTTTCTATGCCAATGTTTATTTGTTCTCTTGTTATTTTTATTTCTTTTCATTTCCTTTTTATGTTTTGCCAGCAATCTCATTTAGGGTGGAGAATGGGTAATAAGAAAACTGAAACTTTTTATTATTGACAAAAGTGCCATGATTGGCATTTGCACTGAGTTCCACAAAGAGGTCTTCTATTTCTAACAAGGAAGACAAAGAAGACTCTTAATTGGACTCTGACTCAGGTTCTATTTGTGACTCAGGTTCAGGTTCAGGTAGAAGGAAGGTTGACTGCTCTACGCGCTTCTCCAAGTACCAATTCTGTAAAGGTTCTTTGATGGGCTATATGAGGTTTTTGGGGTCTGGAGTGGTCTTCATGTTGTCCTCCCAATCTGTCTAGAGCTTAAAAAGAGGCTCACAGTATGTTACAGAGACCTTAACATAAAAAGGAAGAACAAAACCAGGGATTAGTCTTTTGGTTAAAGGGCAATACCATGGTTCTTGAAAGAAATAGTAGGGTGCTGATTCCCCCTCTTTGGTAAAGTAACCTTTAAGGGTTTTAAAGTATGGGCACATTAGAATGTCCTTTGGTTCAACTCTCATTACCCCCTTCTATTTGGCATTTTTTGCCTCCTCTCAGTCTTTATGTGTCGGCCTGAATCCAAGACCAAAAGGAGGTTCAATAATTGGATATTCAGTGAAGGAGGCCATACCTTGCTGGTTGCGGCCTAGTCCCATTCCAAGAAAGTAACACATGGTTTTCAACATATTAGCTACCATAAGGTTACTGTAGGGATCAAAGTCCATTGGAAAGATTTCTTTACCTGACTCTGCCTTGATAAACTAAACTGAATCGAAGGAGAACCTTGAGAATGGGTAGACTACTGGCTCAGGCTAAATTTTCAATAATGGGGCTAGAGAGAGAATTTTTGAATTTCCTGCCAAGTCCCCTTTTATTATTACCACCGCATTCCCATGGGCAATTTTAGCTTTTGATGTAGAGAGGAGGCTAATGCCTTAGCCTTATGAATCCATGGCCTTCCTAGAAGCAGGTTGAAGCAGGATGAGACATCCACTACCTGAAAGGGGATGGTCATTACTGTGGGCCCGATTGTGACCTCCAGTTCAGCCATGCCCAGTACTTCCCATCTGGGGTTATCATATGCCCTAACTATCTGATCCAATGGCATAAAGTCTTTAGTAGTTAACCCCAGACAGCTAGCTACCTTCAAAGGACAAACATTCAGTGCTGACCCGATATCTACTAGAATCATAGGGCACTATTTTACCCTTGGCCTGGACTATGACATAGAGAGTTGTGAATACCCAATTTTTCAGGCTCAAAAAGCCTATTTTCCCGGGCTGCAAACAGCCCGGCCGGACCAAAGGCCATTTTGGAAGTTCATTGAAAGTATGCCAATATGGTACTTGAAACGTCCGAAAAATTACGAGGATCGC